>CAESWR010000212.1:689416-771601 GCA_903171835.1 Mullus surmuletus | reverse complement strand
CCTCATCTTATTGCTTTCTTGAGCTTCTCAGGGAGAAATCCTCTTGATTCGCCCAGTCCCCGAGGCTATAGCCCCATACACAGCAGATGTTCCACTGAAAAGGCCATGAATGTTTAATCATTTGTGTTATTGATGCCGCCTTTTTGTTTGTTAGCAACTGTGAGCGACTGTTATGGTCTTATGTGTCTATTTTTGCATGCCATGCATCCGCCTGTGCATGTGCAAAACATGCAAACAATAGTCTTTCAGTTCTATGTTTGCTTTTTACCTCACATGCCCTGCAATGCATAAATAATGAAGTCTATTAAAATTATATTTAGCAGTATTTTTGAGTGTGTTGTGTCAATCACATCAATGCACTCTCCAAAGAGGACAATCTTTTTCTTCTTTTGCTCAAGCAGAAAGTTAAACCTTACTCCCCCCCTCCGATCATGGATGAACAAACTGGGCTCTGTCTCTAAACTGTGATTTGTTGGACTTAAAGCTGCTGTTTTAGTATTTGAGCTGACAGCCAGATTTGATCATAATTAGACAGCATGCCGTGGGCTTTGATTGGCACGGTAATTGGATTGTCATTGGGGCTGAAAAGCTATTATCTTTGGATCATGCCCCATGAAATTTGTTGGAAAAACTTCTGTGGCCGTCATTAAGTTGGCCATCTTGGGGGCCTTCGCAAATGAGCTTTTTTTTTTGGTAAAGGAAGAGAGAGGGTGGAGTGGGGAGGGGGGGTACCTGCACACCACTGAGCTCTTTATATCCTCCAGATCGCAGCAAAGACAATCCGGCCTCTATTGATTAATGATATTAGCATAGCAGGTAGCACTAAGTTGAGAAGCGGCCTGCTGCTTTATTGCCCATTGCTCTCACTCACTCACCAGTAACGGGGGCGGGCCTGTGTGGGAGCAGCCAGTGAAGGAATGGGATAATGAGTGAAAGGTGAGACTAGTAGGAAAGCGAGGGAGGCGAGATGTGCGAGGAAAAGGAGAAACGGCAGGGTGGCTTTTCATTTGCAATTGTTTATGTATAATATCAGGTGTGATGCCCATTTTAACGGAGTAAGTGGCAATACTTGGTAATGACAATGAGACTTGATGTTTGAGATGCTAAATAGGTGGCATTCCTCAAAGCAATTGGGCAATTACATCAACTAACACACTGAAAACTTAAAAAAAGAAGAAAGCACCCACTTACACCTTTTTGCTCTCCGTTTCTGTGTACTATTCAACGCTGACTAAACTGACAGGACATGAGGAAGGATTTGGAAAAAAGTGCCACCTTAGTCTAAAAATGCAGTTATCTCTGGGCACTTCAAAATAGAGCAGGTCTAGCTTAGAAATAATTGGATATTTACAGACCAGCAACAAAGCTCTCCAGAGCAAGCACTCAGCAAGAAACCTGAGAGCAGAATGGAGAAGAAGGCAGGGACAGAGACACAGAGTATGGCTACAATGATAAGTTCACATAATCAATAACCTCAACAATACAAATACGTCAATACACTACAGGAACTGATGGTGGCGGTGAAGAGCAGCTGCATTCTGTGTCACCACAGTGACACCTATTCTTCTTCTTTGAATAAATGAAACTGATGAAAGTGAACCACGAGAGCTTGAATGTTGTGAGTCGTGTTGCTAGTTAACGCATATTTACACTGATTTCAAGTGTATTCTGGTCACATCCGTCACATTTGGTGTTGAAGCAGCTTTAGACGGTTTGCCAGTTGAGCCAGCAAAGCTCTGGTACCGGCAGTGAACCAGCACCACACCGGCACCAGGTTCTCGCTGGTCAAAAGAGGATGAGATGACTTCTGGAGACTGTCTAATGTCTATTGGCTAATGGCAAATTTTGTCTGTGATGTGCAGAATATAAATTCACTTGTATGTTTTAAAAAAAAATCAATTCTGCATTAAAATGTTAAATTAAATGTAAACCTCCAGTTTACGGCAACCAGTTCATCCAATGGAAGTTATGTGTAAGATAGTTAAGAAATAAAACAATATGATTACCAATAATTACAGATTGTTATTATTATTATTATTATTATTATTATTATTATTATTATTATTATACAGCAGAATTGTGGCTAATCAAAAAATGAAAAAAAAAAGATGAACGGATGGACTGACGCTGAAATCAGAGGGCAGCTGCTGCAGGGCCTGATGGCAGGAGATGGTCAAAATATTAGGAAAGCCAACTCTGTATGATCACAAACATACAGACAAATCCAAAATATATTTTTTAAAAGCTGAATTATATGCGTGAGTACTAATACGCATGGATTTGGTTAACAGGCTAAAGGCCTTTTGTGATGCTGGATTAAAGCAGTGAAAGGTCAGGCAGAGACAATGATGATAATCACACAAAATTCAAGGCGAAATTCCAATTATAATATGTGACATCTTAGTTAACATGTGCAGCGTTAGCAAATGATTATTTAACACATTAGATAGTTATTGTTAATTAGCTGTTAGTTAATGCTTATTACTGCAGCTAATGCTAATTGGTGGACCCTTGTATGATTTTACTCTTTGACAGGCCAGATTTTTTGTAGGAAAATCCTGCGTTCTATCAGAGCCTTCTTGCACTTAATCATTCAGGTGCAACATGCTAACTACATGTGACTAGTTTAGTTCTTAAAATAAAACATTTTGCACCTTGATAGTGACTAACACTGTTTGCAAATTGATGTTAGCACCCCTTAAGTCAAATTCGGCTGCTTTACAGTTTCCTCGGGCCAAGACGTGTCAACGTGACACAACGGCACAACACAAAAGGCTGTCAGAGCAGAGGAATTATCACATTAATGTTCTGGAATACATAACTGTTTCGGGAGTCTTATGTGCTGCTCTTAGTTTTGCGAACATTTTGGGGGGGGAGAGAGAGCAAGCATATGCTTGTGCATGAGTTACAAATAGACTACCTCTGGCTTATGATGTTTCTGCACGCATACCTGCGTGTTTTGCATATGTGGATCCATGGTGTCTGGAAGATAATGAATGTGGCTTTACATCATATCTGAAAGGTATAATATAGCTGTGGAAGAGGAAATGTTTTGTGTGGCTGATAGCAGCTCCCTCTGTGTTCCCTCTCTCTTTCATTGTGTCTCTAGGTGAAAGTTTCCATGCAGGCACTGTTGATCATGGCCTATCAAGTGTCATCTGATTTGCATTCAGTGGACGCGTCATTATTCACAACATTTGATGTCCATGAAAACACATTAGACCTCTCTGTTGCGATGCCGAGTGGCGTTGGCCGCGACCGCCCGGCGTCATTTGTGCGCCCAGATAGTCCAAATGTAAATTGATATATAAGAAAATGCCCCATTAACTTTTTCATTAATGGTTATAATGCATTCTGAGTGTCATCCGCGGGGCAGTGTGCTTCCCTGAGCAAGGCTGCGCACACACATACACACGCACACATGGAAACAACACACACACGAACAAACCCTGCAAACAAACAAGGAACCAACACATTCAACTTTTTCATTTTGACAACCCTCGCTATGTTTACATGCAGTCAGTATTCAGATCAAATTCCTGTTACTGACACATTGGGAAGAACATGTTTACATGCGTGAATAAACAGGGTTATTCCTGTATACATGATCATTGTAATCAATTGAGCCATCCGATCAAACTAGCAACGCACCAAGACCTTCAGGCTCACCTTTTTGTGGATCTGGCTATTCCGCTGACTACAAATGGCATGATGTTTATGTCTTTCGTCACACTTATGATGTGTTCGGTTTCCTCCTCACTCCAAAAGTGTGGCGTGGTGTTGTTCTTGCATTTGGCCACAAGTAGTTCCTGTACGCAAAAGACCAAGATTCCTTGCCAATAGAACATGCACAAAACACAAATTCATGTTCTTTTTGATGGGGATATCACAATGGGCATATACATGATCAAATATTTGGCTCAGAAAAGGAGTAACCCAGGGTAATATTTAGGTTTCTAAAAAACACAACATGAGCATATTCAAGTTATTCAAATGGGTTATTGGTGTTTACATAGTCACATGCAACGGGGTTATCGTTAATATCCTGGTTAGAAAAAGCGTATTTGATTGTATTTAAACGTAGCCAGTGAAAATACAGAGATCTTTTTTTGAATACATGCTAGACTGCTCTGTGCTGAGAGCGTTGCCAGTTTTCCACCGGGCTGGTGTGCGTGTCAGCCTGGAGAGGATTCACTCGCGTTCTGGCCTTTATGCTGCGTTTCCTAATGCACTTCACAAAGGCTCAAAGTATCTCACTTATCAGGTCAGCAGCAGTTCTCTGGATTGCTTTGTGTCAATATTTGCTCTCTTGATTGCTCCCTTTTTCTCTCCCCAGCTCAGTTTTTTCTTCTGCTTTGTCTCATTCTCCTAACATCTTACTGACTTCCAGCACCCCTTGAATTTATGTTTACAAGAAAGTATCCAGAGGAGCTCAGGGCTGTAAGGAAACAAATTACATCCTTAGAGAATTTTGGGATTTCACACAAACTGAGGAGAGCAATGTACATACACTCACACACACACACAAACGCACACACACACACACACAGACACACACATACACACACCTACACACACACACACACACACACACACACACACACACAGAGGCATCTGTTGTAGATTTATTGTATTAAAATAAACTTACATTAGTTTTTGAAAATATATTTTAAGATAACATTTTCTCTTATATGCTATTGATCTTATATGCTTATATGCGTATGAATTGATTTTGCATCACTTTGGGCTGAACAAGCAAGTACATTGTTTAAGAAAAGCTTTCATATAATACTAGAAATTCTCTAAGGATATATATATATATATATATATATATATATATATATATATACACATATATATGTACATATACATATATAGATATATATATAGATAGATAGATAGATAGATAGATAGATAGATAGATATAGATATTACAGAAATTAAATGCATTACTAAAAAAGTGATGACTACATCTTTGATTGCACTTTTTAATTTGCTTAAGTCAAACTGATTAGGTTTTTACCATAATTCAGAATGTCCAGGATGTTAAATTCAGGTGTTTAATCACAAAAATACTTTCTAAAATATATCCTAACTCATCCGTTTCAGACAATGCATTTTTACTATTCTTCTAAATATTCTGTGTCCTCTCTCTCTCTCTCTCTATATATATATATACATATACACGTATATATGTACACACACACATATATATATATATGTATATATACATATATATATATATATATATATATATATATATATTCTCACACACACACACACACACACACACACCAGCATCCACACCAGCCGTCACTGCGACTGTACGTTAATGTCTGCTACTCAGCCACCACTTCAAGCACTCGTGAGCGTTTGCAGGCTGCTGAAGGGAAAGAATTAAAGGTGTGACAGTGTGTAATGCATGCACACACTCATACACACACACGCACAAACAGATTGCTAGGCTACAAAACCATGGCAACATGGGATCAAGCCTAAGTGGCAAGTGTGAGCGCTGAGTTTACTCTGTCGGTTGTGTGAGCGGGTGTAAGGGAGGAGGCAGCAGATAACCTCGCAGTGTTCTGGGCAGAGTCACAATACACACACGTCATTATTCTGTGCAGTGCAGGAAAACGGTACCAGGAATATCAAAACAAATACGAACTTTCAAGGGAACCTCTTCAATTGCCTCATTCCTCTTAACATCTGCTTTTTTCAGAAATAGATCTCCATTTTTGCAACAGCAGATTCAGTTTTCTTCAATATTGTTCCCATTAATTCAAGGAATTATGAGTTAAACCTCAAGTATCTAATGTTCACAGTTGTGTTTTATTTTTAAATTATGAAATGAGTTCCAAATATTTTGTTGCAATGAGCTGAAAGCAGCTTCAAGCTGGCACAATCTTGGAAATATTTAGTTTTTAGTTTTTATTTTCCCCAAATATATGGCTGATTTTTAAAAATGTTTTAATGTTTCAGTCATGGATAATCACAAAATATTTACTTTGAAAGGGTCCAGCATGGAAAACGGGCTTAGAGCATGTATATTTTGCATAGAACAAACAAATAAAATGCGATATTAAGTTTTTCATTCCTCATGAATTGTAAACCCACTCCCCTTTACTCCTTATTAAATTTACAACTGAGGATTGAAGACATTAGCAGAAAAATGCAACAGATAATGTAGACGTTTCATGTGTAAGATTCGATATGAGTGATACATTAATGGGGGGAAATTATTATGCATTCAATTACGGCACAATGCCTTCCAGAGATGTTTGTGTGATTTGGCTGCAGCCTGCCACAGTGGGGGTCCCCCTCCCCTGACTGATGAGCCCCCTAATCTGTTAATCTCACCAACCCTGGGTGGAGGGGTTGCAGAGGGGTAGGTGTTTTATCTGACGACGTTTTTAAGCCAAGCACTTCAACTTGCCGCCTGCTAACGGTGGCGAATAAAATGAAATAGCCGGTGCGTGGCCGGGTGCAGGGGGAGATGAGAGAGGAAATCAGATAGATAAACAAATAGAATCATAAAAAGGCAGGGCGCTAGCGAAGTGGTAATTCAGTGGGAGTTCATTAGGGGAGAGATGGAAGAATGAGGAGTGGAGGACTAAACTGTGGATGACATTACCTCTAATGTGGCTCCCCTGCTGAGTTTGTGATAGGGTGGCCGTTCCCGGTGAAAATGGGGTTTTTAGCATGACGCCAGGTTCACAAAGACAAACTCCGCACTAAATAGGATTCTTTTAAGCATTGTACTGTTTTTGCGTGGAAAACATCTCCAAATGGGGTTTTCAAATGTGTTCAGGCTTACAGCCAAGTTGAGACAACATGGACAAATGAGTTTTACGGTGTGGCAAATCTGCAAGGCGCTGCGGTGTTGGTCGGCTGCCGGCTTCTGCTCTCCCGAAAAGACGAGACAGCGGAACAGTTACTATCTATCATTCATCGTTTCTACTGTGAAACAGAAATATGTTCATTCATGTTGGCATGGTGGAAATATGTAATAAGTAGAGAAAGAGTGACCAATCACCAGGTAAAATTCACACTTTAAATGTCCACAACATACCCCGTGTATGATTTCTTAGAAATATTTTTTATTACAATGATGTCTCACTGTGTTGGGAAAATATGAACATTATTAGACCAGTGAGAGTTTTACAATATTTCTTTTTTTGAACAGAAAAACTCTGGATTCCACTCATTTCTAAGTGCAGGTTTTCAGTTCAATGAAGCTCAAGACTCCTTCATAGTGTTATTTATGTTTGCTGGAGACAGGCCTGAATTCCAGCAGTGGTGGTGATTTCTCAGTTGACTCGGCATGGTATGAGGTATTTAGCCTCCACTGCAGTTAAATCTCCTTCAACCATCCTGGTCATCAGGACTTCTAGAACCTTTGCTACTTTAGAATTGTTAAATTTCAGATGGCAAGATTTGTGATAAGAAGCAGAATGCAAGCAAAGCTGCTTGCAGCAAAGTCAAATTCCCATCAGTGCCCCCAAATTGCTCGGCATTACCCAGGAATGAAGTGTTGGCATCAGTTTTATCACCAGCACTTGTCAAATGGCCTCTTAAAGGACGTTTCAAGGGTTCAGTAGTGTCTTACTGGCAAATGATAAAGGTATTCAGCTACATCACAAGGTGCAGTCCCACACGCAAAATGGAATGCATGAATCAATCAAATCATTTTACCGTGTTTCTAACCTCTTCCAGAATCCAGTCACCAATAACTCCACATTACATAATATATCACATATAAAATAAACTGTAGCACGTTGCTAGCTTTCTCTTGAATCACTCGATTCTACCGACATTTCATCTGAAAATCACTGTGGCATCTATACTCAAATATATAACAACACATCTGCATAATGTCTCAAATTCACTCGCTTGAATATAATACATGTAGACTAGTCTTAAACTGAATGTGTCACCTCTCAAATGCTGTCAATATCTCTTTTCAAGTGTGTGTGCTTGGACTCCATTATGGAGTTATGGGAATTTAGATAATAAATGATTGCTCAAGTGCCCCCTATGGACGTAACATTTGATTTCCAGCATTGCAAAACACTGCTGAGTGATGTAGCATAAGTTTGGTATAATTCAGAGCAAATAGCAACCAAGCAGACCATTGGTGAAGCGCCCCCTAGAGCTCTAATTTAAGTTGTTTTTGCACTACAATGCAAAATATTCAACTCAAAGAGACCTTGATGTGACATCTGGAGGAGGTAATGGGGGTGAATAGAACTTACATGGACACCAGGGGGGGACTGACCATTGGGAGTACCAGGAGATTTCCCGGTGGGCCGTAGTTGTTTATGTGTCGCATCCACCGCAATGTTTACCATACATTAATTTATTTGTGGCACAACCTACTCTAATGCGACGCGATGGACGCAACTGCCATCCCCCCCGGTTGTAGATCAGAGGCCATTGCTGTACCCTGCCCCCCCTTTCCCTTGGACGCCATGGCCCAACATGTGGGCCAGTCCGGTACTGTAGGCCAGTCTGGTACTAAATTCCGGGCCACTTTCTTGCCCCATTCCGCCCCTGATGGACCCCTTTCGTTGACATAATCTGTAGTCGTTACCGGATTTTAATCAGCTAAGCCATCCTGACTATGAGACTTTCAGCTTCTTTTTGATCACCGACACAAAGTAAACTCACCTGAATCTGGTTTGATTTCACTTGATCCCCATTCCTGTTACCAGTTTCTGGACAGCGAAAAATAAGGGGGAAAAAAAGAAACATACTTTTAGTTTCCACTTATTTTAACTTCTTTTGAATCCAAATTATCATAACACAAGTAAAACCCTTTGGATGATTATAGAAACTGTGCATCCAGACTGTGTGTGAAGCAGTTTAAGAGTCCAGTGTTATGATAATTGGTTTTGTGTCTGATGGGCGTTTGGTGCTGAAAGAATTCACTTTATAAAATGTAACAAAAGAACAAGGTGAAATTGCAAGAAGCTTCAAAGGTTTTAGACGGATCATCCTGTGGCAAATAACCGTTCCAACGCGCAAAGACATGTTTTAAGCAATTTTCTCTCAACAAAAAAGAAAACAAAAAACTAAACAAATTCCACCCCTCTAAAGATCGGAATGTACAGAATTCTAAATAAATGAAAGGCATGCAACTGGGAAGTCAAATCTTATAATGATGAAATAATCAACTTTAATCACACTATACTTGCTTCAAAGTTCTCAAAAAATAAAGAAAAACGTAGACTGGCTTGGAGCTTCTTCTGAAACATGGCCTTTGTTAAATTCAGAGAAACAGCACACACAAGCAAAATGTGATGAAAGTGTGTATGCATGAATCCAAACACATTTGTTTTGTACATAAATGTGGAATTCCACTCGCCCATTTAGATACGCAATTTAATGTCAATCAGACTTGTGCGTGGGAATGAAGCTGTGAAGACAATATGTTAGGATGTATTGTCAGAGACAATTAAACATATAAACTATTTTCTCTCTGAGAAGCCACCCATAGCACACTGCGCCAGCCGACAGCCCAACATGCTGACATTTGTGGCAAGGTGGCCTGAATCTACACACTATTCCACCACTCAATGTTTGTGCATTTTCACATCACGTGTTATCTGCATCACGACTGAAAGGAGATTCTTCCTGTTAACATAAACAAATTCATCCTGTGATAGTGCTTTCATAGTGATGTGTGTGTTGTCGATACCTCGTAACTGCACTTTAATGTTAGCCTTTTCAACAGCACTATTTGGGAATTGGATATACGTGGCTGACATGCAGAAAATGCCCATTCATTCGATTGTAACTATTCTGCGTTAGATCTCAAATATATGCAAAACCTATACCTTCTAATAATGCTGAAGCTTTGTTACTTCATTTTGTGCATTTTACATCCCAAAAAGGTTCATTATGTCTTTGATTAAAATAATTATGGCTTTCTTTTTTATAGCAGACACTTGATTTTCACATATCTTGACACGTCTGCTACAGAAGAAAGCAAAGCATAATGCTTTTATATCCACTTACAGTTAATCAGTGTGTCTCTAAATGTGCATATCACTCTGAGGAGTAATTATTTTCATGTTATTAACAGTTTCTCAGCAGCTTCTGAGTGTCACCAACAGATCATAAGCAGCGTAAATGTGGGCTCGGCAGCGATGAAGTTTGCATGAAGCGCCGCAAATGTACACGGTCATTTCAATCGTCATGCATCGGAAGCTTGAAAAAGAGCATAAGCCATGTTTAGCTCACTTAGTACATAAGGCCCCATGCGGGAAGAGGAAAAAAAAAGACGAAAAAGATCAAGTGGGGATCCTCTCGGACATTTCCAAAAAATAAAAATCCAGATTGCTTTTCTAATAGATTAAGAAAAAAAGTGTCTTGATTGTCCTGGAGGATAATTTTGTCCAAGTCTCTGATGGACAATGTCATGATGTACAGTGTGTCATTTCCACTTCTTCCTGTATCCAAAACAACAACAACAACAGCACAGTGTATAATGAACAGCCTTGTGCTACTATTGTTTGTCTCCTGCATCTGTTTTTTTTATGGACAGAAGCTTGCACTGCTCCCGTAGGGGGTTGCAAATGTTCAAATTACAAAATGTGTGACAAACTGGACAGAAAAACTGATCTGTTTTTGATGTCAGTTGCTTCCAAGTCCTTACATAACATCTAAGGTTTTTTTCCAAATCATATTTGCAAACCAAGAGGTAATATGTAGAAAAATATAATAAAGATTTTTCCAACACAATCAACATCGACCAAAATCATTACATTAGAGAAACATTACACCACATTTTAATTTAAGGTTTGTTTGTTGTCAAAAATGTTTTGCTTTGTAAGATAACTTTTCCTCCTTCGGCCTTTGAACATCTCAAAAAGTGTCCACACGTAGGCCATCACTAATGATTACTTGCCAAAAGCTTACTTTAAAGGGTCTCAAGACCTGGAACAAGATTACTACACAAATAAAGCCGCCGCAACTTCAAAGGTTACATAAATGATAAAGCACACTGTGACTAATTAAAAGCAGTGCCTGCTAGAGGAATGAGAAATCCTGTACAAACCATTTCTTAGTCTATAAATAGTTATCAAAGGAGTGTTCCTAACTGTATTATCTGTCTGCGTTTGTCTGCTGTCTACCTCTGGACATCTTTGTGAGATGTCACTCCTTCTGTAAACAAATTTGTGTTGCTCTTACCATCCTGGCAGATTTGTTGTCTGGTGAAGCATATTTAGCAGATGAAACGCATTGTTGTGACAAGCATGATAGAACACATATGTCGCCAAAGGCTATCCTCCCTGCCTCCCCTGTTGTGGCTACATACGCAACTGATTGTGTTTCGCTTTTCAGAGTGAGTGTGCAGTGACAAATGGGTTGGCTGTTGTTTTTCCATGCGAGCTGCTGGTATCTCATGGTGCTTTAATGTTGCCCGCAGCACTGACTGTGTGTGTGTGTGTGTTTGTGTGTGTGTGTGTGTGTGAGAGAGAGAGGGACAGTGAGAGAGAAACAGTGAATTACAAGAGTTGCTTATTCCTCTCTTTCACTCCGCTACTTTATTCTTCTTCTTCTTCACCCTGGCTTTCTCTGCTCTTAGTTTCTCCTCTCTCCACTCCTCTCCCCGACCGTTATCCGGCACTTTGGAGTGGATGTAATTGCTCAGACAGAGCAGGCGTTCGGAGCACTGTCGATGTAAATGCTGCTCCATGGTGGTGGCTGACTTAATGAACAATAGGGCTTGCAGCCCTCTGGCAGCACTTACATTTTAAAACATTTATTATTGAGGTGGGAGGGAAAAAAGGAACATACTGGCCAGTACTGACCTCTGTCTCATCCCCCTTTATTTCACACCTCCATTCATGTGAGAGGAGAGATCGGTGGTTTTGATAGATATAACACATATAGTATATATACAGTGTAAATTCAAGTAAATGGATCATACCAGTTCGGTTCAAACAGTGCGCACGGTAGGTAGAGGGACCACCGAGTAACTGGAGGGTTACTGATTTGATCGTCCAGCCTGTCCTTGACAAAGGCATTGCACTGCTAACAGCTCTCGATGAGCGGTTCGGTGCCTTGCACTGCAGTGTCCGCCATCAGTGTGTGAGTGTGAATGAGGACAGGTAGGCTAATATATAAAACACTTTGAGGACAACCAGGTAAAAAATAGAAAATAACAACCCGTTCATTTTAAGCTGTCAATGCAGATGGAATCTTCTGGCTAGTAATGGTCATACCAAAGCAAACATGATCTCATCTGTGCCATGACAACGTGGGTGCTGAGCAGAAAGTTGGCTTGATATAAAATGGGGACAGTTTGTGTACTCCATTTGGCCAAGTTGGTGTTAAGATGGTTGCATTCAATACTATGAATACCTAAAACAGATTTTATCTTCACACGGGCACTGATGTTGGGAGCTTGCTGCGAGTGCACCAGGGTGACCAACCAAAGTTTGGACATCGTAAATTCATCCAGTTGTTTGGGAGCTGCTGGTCAGTCCTCCATATCTGTTGTGCACAAAGCTCCAATCAAGCCTTATACTGCAAAATGAAGAACCTCGGTCAAACTGTGAATTGTAGGGCCTTCAGCACCATCTGCCTCATTTATGGTGACCATTGAGTGCTCATGTATCCACCAACCCCCAGCAACAGATAGAGGGCATTGCACATACTCATTTTGGGGAATACCAAACAGAGTGTCAAGGAAATGCTGTCAATTAGCAAGTTGGTTTAAATTCCAACTTGAAACTGTGGAAGAAAGACATTTCAGGTACAAGTGTATGAAACTATTCTGAATTTTCTAATGAAGATGTCTGGTTGAAAGTACTTTCAGACAGCTCTAACTGGTAGAAAGCCCCAGGGCATACAGCTCATCTATCTTGGTTGGTGCTGTAAGAGGGAAGGGACAGATTCCCGTTGTTAAGCTTGACTCTTTAAAATTTTCTTATAGTTTTATTTTGTTGTGGAGACAACTGGTGGGAAGAGATAACCAAATGGGAGTTTTTATCTTGTTGGACAACTGTAGATTGATTATTTCCAGATGCCAAGATTCCAAAATGCCTTCAGAATGATCTCCTGACTGCGTGTAGCATCCCCATTGTAGTGCTACGGACGTTTGCAATTCCAGCTGTAGTCGAAGGTAAAAGTTAGATCAAGGTTTAAACAGAAGGAACTGAAGTGGTGCAGCTTGTTCTAAATAAGTCCACTTTGCTAACGGTGAACCATCATTGAAATACATCTCTGAGGACCAAATGACATCACATCCATACCTTATGCAAATATCCAGTAGGATCCATTACACAGCAGCAGAGATAAGTGCGTCCAGAGCGGAGCAAGGCCCACTCATACTCACTGCTAACCTCTTGTACAGTATATTTTCACTCACACCACACACACACCTGCACCTACACCCTACCCCACCCTACTACACACACACACAAACCCAAAGTGAGTGCATTAAGGACACACATTCACACGCACTTATCTCTCCCCCTCTAATACAGAAATAAGACACTTGACACTGCTGTGATGGCAGTGACACTGTGCATGGCGGAGGTGATGGAGTATAATGGCCTTTTAAATTTGTATTCCCAGCAAAAGAGAGATCAAGGGAAACAAAGAGGTTAGCATTAAGCTAACTCTGCACTTATAGGCTATGTTGGATTTACAAGCTAACCAGTCCCCTAGTCACATATGTGCAGCATTTTAACACTGGAGAGTATGTTGGACCAGGGTTCCTTTGAGCTTCAAAATGTCAACAAAAAGTACCTGTAACAAACACTGGCTAGAGGCCAATCTCTTTAATCTCCTGAGGGTCACAGAGCAGATCTCCAGTCACCAACTCTTCACAGATCTTATTATTCTTATTATTAACATGTAAAGCCTTCTATTATCTTTCTCACATATACACTCCCTCGTTGTAGTTTATCTGACACTTGCTGTCATCACCCTTCGCTCAATGGGTGCCAGGACATTCACAAATTCGAACCAAACTTCAGCATATCATGACCTTGACAAAAAAAAAAGCTTGATCACTCATCACTAGCAACATTAGCATGTGTTCCTTTTGTGTAAGATTTAATTATTAATTCACATCTCTTTTCCATCCTTGTGACAGATTGTATGTATGCAAATATGGTCACCTCTATGCAGTAGGCTATATGACGATAGCAAGAGTATATCTGTTTTACTAATTGTCTAACTTCAATGACGTAAACGAAAACACACAGTTGGGACTTTAGAATTGGGCATAATATTTGCCACACACAATAAATCTTTATGTTTCTAATTTCAGTTGGTGGTGTAATAAATTAAGGGTCCACTTTTCTCCCTGGTAGATTACCACCAATCTCCTGAGAGAACATCTTACTCCTAAAATGCTAAAGGCTCAATTAGGTTCACCAGATAATCACTAACTTCCATTCTTGACCCACCTCAAGCCAGTACAGCTGGTTTTATGCTGCAGAAAACAGCTGCCTGCTACAAAGAACAAGGTTGGATGTTAATATTGACTGGTAGTTTGTCATCTATCAAAAAAAACAAAAACAACCATTCTCTTAAATGGCTAATTTAAGAAAATAGAAATAATGTAAAATTGATTAGGGATCCATTTTTGTTTGTGTAATGAGCAAACTGGATCAGGTTCTCCCTTCCAATCCTCTTAGAGTTTGCGCTTTCCAGTGTCAGTGCTGCAGATGTTGAAATGTCAAGCAGGGAGAGAAACTTTCATGAACATGTAAAGTAGTTCAGTTCACACAAAGGTCACATCCAATCACTTTAATTGTACTCACAGCATGCTGAGGTCTCAGTGCCTCGACAAACCTACCCTCGCTAATAGCTTGTGTGGTTTTTACCAGACCTTGGTATTTTTCAGGTTAAATTTGAGGTAGCAACACTGGGTGGCGATGTTACTCTCACCAGTGGCATCGCCATAGTGATAATGAAGGATGTAGCCCTACCTTTGTTTGTATCCTTGCGTCGAGTGTTTTATCAAAAGTAGGCGATTTTTGCTTGCCTGGTAGATTTGTGTTGTCCCCTGGGAGGCGTGGCCCAGTAAAAGACAGCAGTTGCTCGACATAATTAGACCGGGAAGGTCCTTGTAAACTCATTAATTTCTCACCCAGGCTGAAATGGCTGCTGGTTCCTTGGTGAAGAAGGCATGGCTAGATCTTGTTGTGAATGGGAGATATAAGTAAAATAGGGGAGATAAAAAGGGAGTTTGAGCTAAATTAGTTGAAATGTTGGTCATGTTGTGATGAAGAGCTGGAGGGTCTTGGTTCACGACAGAATACATGGTTTGAGAAGACCAGATAAGGTATTTAAAAACTTTTTTTTGGCATCATGCAGTTTTCATCTTCACACAGTCACTGATGAATTTATATATAAATTCAAATTCAGTAATTGGCCAACTACTCTGACTGCCTATTAATCAGTATGACAAATGATCAAGCAAATGAGTCACTTATCCTATTAGTAGTGTTTCAATAGGGGATACATTGTTTTATTTATGATTATTATGGGTTGGTATGATATTCCACATGTCTCTGTATGTGTTAGAAGTGTTTATGTAAACAGATCAGTAAATCTTTGGAATATGGAAAAAAAAGTAATTCGGAATGACACAAAAAGCGATCGATCGCTCATCAATGACAAAGCTGATATTTTGATACATCAAAAACCGAATCAAATCCTGTCCAAGATATAGGTCAACTTTACCTCAACACATTATGACAAACATTTTAGTTACTTTTTGAAATATATTATTATAGGATTATTTTATACAGTATATGATGACATAATGATAACGTTTTAAAGGAGAACTGTTGAGTGGCTCAGTAGGCAGGTGGCTGTCTGGATCCCCAGTTCGATTCTCGGTCTGGTGAACTCATGTCCTTGAGTGTCCTTGAGCAAGACACTGAACCCTTTAATGCGCCTTATTACTCAACAGGCTGGCACCTTGTGTGGTGTCCATCACTTTGACAATCGGTAAAATGAGCTAATGTTGTAAATGAGCATTGTTGGAAAGGTGCAATGCAATCCAAGTGCCATTTCTTGTGTGTTAGTTTTCCTTGGACACACTGTGTGCACCACATGTAGCGTTAATGCGTTAAAGCCAAACATTCAAGTTTGAACGAGGCATGGGTGATGAGATGCATCCTTTTTTTTTTGCTGGACTATGACTTGTTTGACCTTGTTTGATGGTACATTTGTTAGCAGGTAGCATCAAGTGGTGAGGGACTCAGCTCTTTCTCTGTCCCCTCAGCCTCCTCTTATCTCTTCGGCATCATCTCAACCATGATGTGTGTTCTGTAAACACTGCTTTTCCACACTGGTGATCAATCAAAGCAAGACAACAGACATTCACAGCGACCCCAGGTCAGTCGCCCATCAGAATGTTTGTAAAGCTGAGTGCATAATTTAACATCAAATTGTTTAACCAAAAATAAAACAATAAATCTAGAAAACATACATGAAAAGATTGAACAAAAAGTGGAAACAGTGTGTAAGTATAGAAGTATGAAAATACCTCTACAGTATATCAGCCATTGATTGAGCATGTGGAGTCTGCAATTATCCTACAACCTGCTCATCAACTGAGTGTTTCATGTGATTATCTTGACATAGGTCAATTTGTTGAATATGCTTTAGCAAAGGCAAAAAAAAAACTGTAGTGTCGAACATATTACGCTCAGTATTATGTTTGGAAGTGAAGTCTTCTGAAGTTTGAGTGTTCAAGGTTCATGCTTCAAGTTGATAAATGTATTTGTCGCTACACTAATTAATCAAATGTGCTTTTATAGAATTTTTTGTCCTATAATCTAAGGTTAATGAAAACTGTCTTACTTCAGTAATTGTTATTTCTTGATTTAAAAAAATCCTCTCCTTCATCCTTCACAAACTAAGAAAAGTAAGCCAGCAAGGAGCATGCATTTACATTATCAGCAGACATAGTCATCTCAGTAAATATAATGGAATCCAGCGAGTTCAAAATTTAAGTTTCTCTGGTTTTCAAAATAACAGCGTCTGCACACTGCTCTTGCTCAGAACTGTAGCTTATTCAATATACTTAAATTCCGTCCCTCTGGACTTTCATTAACAGTATTTCCATTCCCTTCTTCCCAGAAGAACCCAAACATTAGTATTAATCAATACATTGTGAGGCTTGGTGACTGCGAGTAGTGCTCAAGTAGTGTATGAGACCTTTTTTTTTTCCCAAAGACTGATTGCTTTTCTGTTGTTGTGATTTGATAACAGCTTGAATATCGTATCACAAAAATATGTTGGTCCTAGGGGCTCTGGAGTTAAGATAATATGTACTGGTGTGGCTTTCTTTTAAACTGGCATCAGATACACATGCCACATATAATCACAACATTTTTCAAGTGCTCAGTTCAGTTCAATTAGATATTAGCTCTTTGTGCAATCAAAGACTGACTTCAGGCATCAGATTCTCAGTATTTGTTAAATATTTGTTGAATACTGAAACTACACAGAACCCACATAAGGCCTCACTTATGTTTAATAGTTGAAAAAATATTTGATGAATGAATTTCCTGGGTCTTCAAAGCAGGAAATTTAATGTGAAAAGGGTGAGAATGTAAAGTCAAAGGGCTGTTTTTGTTTGTTTGTTTGTTTTGTCTTTCTTATTAATTATCTGCACACTGGGATCAGCAAGTTTATTCTTTATTCATTTATTTTTTCTACTTTTTTAGTAGTTCTTTTTTAGTTTTTTAGATAGTTTTGCACAAAATCCTGGATTATAGATGATATTTTTTTTCAATTTGTGAATATTTCCTCTCAGGGAATTGCTTTACCACATTATTTTATTGCATCCAAACACCAAAATGGTTGACAACTGGTGGATTTAGAAATATGTACATGCAGTGTAAGGCACACACTGCCAGTCTATGACTCATTATTAAAGGAACTTGGATGTTTTGATTGGCTCCACTGCTTTGTCTGAGTGAATTAATGAGACTGTTTGATTGTTGTGTGACTGTCTGGTGCTCACATATACAAAGTGACATATATCCAATAAGGCGTGCGTATAAGAACACGTGTACGCAGTAGCAGGTGGCAGAGGTGAGCCTGGTTTGTGGATCCTTCTCGTACGCCCCACTGTCCTCCCCGCTCTGCACACAGATACGTCCCTTTTGTACCTTCACACACTGTGACCTCTCCGCTCAGTGGACATCATCAGGCAGATTAAAATCAGTTAATACACTTCGGGCTAGTTGACTTTCTCTCTCTCTCTCTCTCTCTCTCACACACACACACACACACACACAAACACACACACACAGCCATAAAGCAGTCCATTTCTGACTCACTTTTAAAAATTAATTCCCATTGTTTTTCCTAAGCAGAGGATGTCCCGGAAGCTACCTCAAAGGCTTCCACGCGAGTGTAAGTAGGCATGCAAAAGTGTGTGTGGCGGGTGTGTATGGGCTGCACATAAGAGTCTGTAAAGTGCAGGTTTCAGTGGATTACAATGGCCCCAAAGTGCTGTGCCCTTTCATTAACCTTGCCTCTTAGTTGTCTCATTTAATACAAAACAAAATTCTAATCTGCAGCCTGCTAAACAGTTCTGCAGCCCACTCCACAGTTCTGTGTGTGAGTGTGTGCGTATTACTGTTACTCCTATTGCCTTGGGTTCCCTCTGTCTAGCCCCCTAATTACTCCCCGAATCAGGCGGCCAGGCTCCTCCTATGTGCTATCATCATTTTAAATTTATTTTGATTGATTTGTGTCAGCTTTAACTATGCTTTGGGCCTAGGTCGATAAATAAGGATCAATACTTTAATGTTTTCCTCTGAACCTTTATTAAAAAATAGATTGGCTATAAAGAGGACTGAATTACGAGGAGGAGTGCCTACTTCCAATGCATGTCAACTGGAATCTAATTGAACAACATTGAACTGGCAGAGATTAGTCCAGGGAGTGTGAGCTGCAGGAGGCCCGCAGTGTTTTAGAGGAAGGAGGAGGGAGCAGGAATGCAGAATGGATACTGTGAGGCCAACAAAACAGAATACAAAAAAGTTGCAGAGTTGTTTGTGTAATAAGCAGATTTACACCACTTATACTTACATCCATCGTTTTGTTCACTGAGTAGATTTCCTGAATGATAAGCAGCAAAATTATTATTTTTAAAAACGGGACTTTATGTTATAGGAACAGTGATTTGGAGTTCACTTAATCATAAGTTTCAATTATTTGATTCACAAATATTTTATTTATGCCCCGGAAGAAGAGATGGTGGTTTTGATGGAAGTGCAACTGTGCGTAAGAACCGTGTGCTTTGGACAGAAGCTGGCTCCTTATCTACTCAAGCTACTATTGCTGACTTTATTGTATTTGGGCAGAAAACATAGAACACATAGTTCAATTTCATCCGTGACAATTTTTTGTGTGTGATTCCATTTCTGATATAAATACACATTCATGGATGTCTCTTTTGTCACAATACTAAACATTTGAGTTTAAAGGGGAGGTACTTTCTCATCTCAAAAGGTGGTGGCAGAGGACAATGTGCATACATATTACATTACAGATTGCAGTTTTCTTTTTTTTCTTGTGCAATAAGACAAAACAGTCAATGTTCATACAAACAAGGTGTGAACATTGACAATTTGACATATTGCAGTTTTCTTCATTTGCTAGAAGTATGTAATTGTTCAGATAGACAGCTGGGGAATTGAAAGGAATTGAGAGAGAGTGTTGGTGACAAGGAGGAGGCAAACATATTGCCTCTGCTCAGTTATTTAAGAACCTGTGGTTTGTTTTCAATGGTCCTCTGAACAAACATAACTGACTGGCTCACTTGATGAAAGTTTACAGTTGCAAATTTGAGGCATGTAGTGATTATATGCTTGATCTCTAATTGATTATATTGTTGAAGAACATATGTCATGACATGGCTAATGACTTAATGTGACACTCTCCAACTGGGTCAACGCAGGTGTTATTTTCACTGCCTACCTGCCCTCTGATTCAGTGTTCAAATCCAGAAATCACCACTGGCCAAAATCCATCTCTCTTTCCCATGGATGGGAGGAAGTCAGCTAAAAGGAGGCCTTTGCAACCAAAGTCAAAGTCAAAATGAGCTGCTCAGAACTTATATTTATGATGATGTTGAAATATATTAGGGGTTTTTCTTCTGATACAGTAAATATTGTTTAAATAGATTTGCGTGCATCTTTGGTTGATGAAAAATGCTGCTTTGACTTCCAGCTTAAAGGTTTTTGACATTGTTCATATTTTTCTCTTGATAAAACACACATGCTGAGGAGCAGACAGTTTTGTTCCTCACACAATCATCGCTGTGATAAATGACCCTAAAACATCGAAACAAAACAGTTCACAACCGAAGAAAATTCAAAACAGAAAGTCACTTCAAACCCACATGTACACAGCCACAATGACTTTCCTCTCTGCTGAAAAATAAAGAGCAAGTGTTTCGAAAAGAAAGAAGAAGCGCCATATGGATAAAGACCAGACTTGAGCAAATTAATCTTAGTCAGGCCAAATTTATTGCAGATCTGTTGTAATTTGGACAAGGAGTTTACGGTCAAAATGCCAAATGATTTAATTATATTGATCAAGGTTCTGTCTAGACTTTGTTGAGGTGCTGATTTTCTTGAAGATATTTGAAATATGAGGAACTTTCTTTCTGTTTTAGCAAATTTCCCATATGGCAGCTGTCAAACCATGTTTCCTAAACTGTTGTTAGCTTGTTTTAATATAGATACCCAACGTCACAATGACATCATGTTACTGGCTGGAGGCAAAACAAAGGAAACCGCCTGTCGCCTACACGACGAAGCGGGCCACGCAAAGTTTAAAAATGTCATGTTGCTGGGTGCCAGAGCAGGGGGAAATTTTAACGCAAACCAGCCACAACTGCATGTCAACAAAAATAAAAGATAAGGGGCTCTGTTTTCGGAGACCACGTGTTGCCGGAGGCGGGATGAGGCAAAGCTGTACCAAGAGGCGGGGTTAGATCTTTTTGGGTAATTCGGTGGACTGGGTGCAAGGTGCTCAACCTGGCGCATCTGAGAGGGGAAGGGATGCACTGCTGTGGGTGGGATCACAGCCTTCAATCAGGGCCAATCAGACAGGCCCCTCTCAAATTCCTTTAAATGTACAACTCCCACTGTGCACTGACAGTTTGGTTGCCAGCATCCAGTCTAAATCCTTAGACCTGAGTGCAGAAAAGTGATGGGATGACGGAAGAGGGCGAGGACAACGTTTGCAATAATGTACACCAAAACATAATTAATTACTCCACTTCAAGTCACGTTAAGACTTTTTATTGAATTAAAAATGACGAGTAAATCACTGATTATTTGACAGGCAAGTGAAAATCAGCGCAGTTTTGTGCACAAATGTTTACAGTTATTGTGGTGAGTAAGAACATATGCTTTTCAGGTGGATATTCAACTAAACAACATTGTGAACCACGTTATTCTATTATTACTTTTTTCTACTTATGCGTAACAATCTGAATAATTAAATGTGTCCAACAGTTTTTTGGACACATTTAAATACACAAAAAAGGAAGGCAGAGCACGTGCTGTAGGAGGCAAGATGGCGCCAGTGTGTGAGGCTTGCCGTCAGTCACTGTCAATGTTGTCCGTATTTATATTTTCTGTGTCACTTGTTTCACATGTCGACTCTCTGCTGGCGTACAATCGGTTAAGGCTTTCTGCAGATCTAGTGGGTGAGGGCCCTGCTCCCCTCGTCCCCGCTGGCCCGGACCACCTGGATAATCTGCGGCCTCTGTGTTGGTGTTGCCCGACAGCTGACGTTCTGGTAAATGCCAGATCACTGCAGAACAGAACATCCATCCTAAAGGATTTCTTTGTGACCTATAGGAACTGGATTTCCTTCTTGTGACTGAGACTTGGTTGGCTGCAGACGAGTCCAGTGCTTTTACTGAACTTTTACCGAATGACTGCTGCTATTTCAACTGTCCATGGACGCCGGGCCGCAGAGGAGGAATAGCCATCGTTTTTAAGAGAAACATTTCATTGTAAGCAAATATTTCTCCCATCCTCTTGTTCCAACTTTAAGCTGTGCTTGTTTAAGGTGAGTCGCTATCACACTGTACTGTGCGCAGTGATATACCGCCCTCCTAAATACAATAAGGATATCATGAGTGACTTTTCTGCTTTCTTCGCTGAGATCATGCCTAAATATGATCATGTTCTTATTGTCGGTGATCTCAACATCCAAGTGTGCTGTGTTGGTAATCCCCTGGCAAAGGACTATTTAAACATTACTGAATCTTTTAATCTTGTGCAGTCAGTGTGTGGTTCAACACATGAACGTGGACACACGCTTGACCTTGTTTACTCATATGGTTGACCAGTTTTTAACTTGGAGATCTGACCCAGTGTTCTCTGACCATATGCTTGTGCTCTTGACGCCGCCCTCTGGAAACACTCCGACTGAGTGATTGGCAGTGCCAGCGAGGCGCGGAAGCTCACCTCACCTCACGCCCCGCAAAATACATGCAGTACTGACATGTGTGGGTCAAACTTGTATATGATAATATTGCAATAATACTGCTTTGATTAATCTGTTATCCGCCCATACGTAATTAATTACCCGCCCATATATTTTGATATATTTGATATTCTGATAATTCCTTTGTTTTAATTACTTAAATGCACAGCTGCAAAGCCACAGATTTGTTGTTCTTATGCAGGGGTGTCAAACTCAATCACACAGTGGGCCAAAATTAAGAACCGACTCCACTGAGACAGCATTTATTTAAGTATGACAGTCTGTGCTTAGCCCTCTAGTTTGTCCCAAGGCAGCCTTTTCTCTTTTCAGACTCCATCTTTTGCTTGGCCATATTTTGGGATTTAGCCATGTTTGGGGGGTTAGCCATGTTTGGGGGGTCAGTTGTGTTTGGAGGGTTAGCCGTGTTTTGGGGGTTCGCCGTGTTTTGGGGGTTCGCCGTGTTTTGGGGGTTAGCATTGGCTAACGATTCAACCAGACACGGCGAACATGAGACTCCAATGAGTTTGCCTATAAAGTTGCACGCAGGGAGCAGCCTCCCCAATGCTAAAATCCCCGCTATTGCAATGCAGTTTGGGATTTGTAGTATCAGTTGTGCGCACTAAAATTACCTGTGCGCCAATTCTGATAGATATAAAATATATATCTATAAAATATTAACATGTGGGCCGGATACAATCGTCCCAAGGGCCAGATGTGGCCCCCGGGCCTTGAGTTTGACATGTGTTCTTCTGTTTCTGTAATGAGCAGTAGAATAAAAGTGTCATTTATTTCAAGTTATACATCTTTTAAATTGATTCTAGCAGATAAGCGCAGCCTATGGGAAAGAACATTTTATACTAAATGTATCTAATATTGTGTTGGTCATCTTAAAATCATTCATTACGTTTTGTTGAAAAAAAAAAGAGGATATAATAAAAAATAAATTTATAATCACATATTAAATCGCAATTGCAATATTCGGGGAGAAAAATCGCAATGAGATTATGTTCCCTAATCGTACAGCCCTAGTTGTGGGTGAAGATTCGGGTGAAGCAGTTTAAGTAAGAGGGAATGGAGGGTGGTTCGTTGAGTTCCGCCGCACACAACCTGGAGCGTCGGCCAGGACAGACAGGGGGGGGAGGTTTGACGAGAGGTGGGAGAGGCAATGATGAGGCAGCACGATGGTCAGATTGTCTTTATATTTAGCGTTGCAGAAGGTTCCACATTACAGGGCAATGGTTGGATTTTATCTGTATGTGAGGTGTGTGTGTGTATGGATGGGCATGTGTGTGTGGTTCTGCAAAATAAAGAAACAACTATGAGCCTTTGAGCACGGCATCAATGCATGCACACTACACAAACAACATAGCAGTAACAACAATTAGCAACTCGTTTGCGTTTATCTCAACATCATAGCAACAACCAATGAAATGCTCTTTCCGAGCGGAAACCCTTGCTGCGACCCACCACCCACACAAACGGTCGCACATGAACACCACCACAACGATCATTTGCACGCAAACTCACCTCCTTCACGGATGCACACAACCCAAAGAAAATACAATTGTCCCGACGGGCAGACAACACACCAAAACACTCTCAACTCCGCCGTGGTAAAACGCTGAACTGGGCATGATCACGCCGCCTCCACCCAATCACACAGCCACCACCAAGTAGAACACGCGATGCCCCCCCCCCCCCCGTGCGTCACAGAGCTGAATGAGGAAGGCGATAACTATAGAGCCTTTTGTACACTAGTATTGAGCCCTCCTCTGCTGTCTGTGAAGAATTTCTTTAGTTTTCTACTGATAAGGTCACTTCCACCCAGGCCCTTATTTCTCTGAGTACTTTTGACCCCTCTGTCGCTGTCCCTTTAACTGGCATGTTTGATATATTTGAGTCTGTGACTGTCCTCTGGTTAGGAGATTGTATGTAAGATGAAGCCCTCTGGTTCCCCAAATGATGTCATTTCTTCTCGACCCCTCAGAGGTTTTCCCAAATGTTGGGCCTTATGTACTGTCCATCCTGAACGTGAGCCTGTCTTCGGGTGTGGTCCCTGTGATGTTCAAACATCACAGCAGTGCCACCTCTGATTAAAAAGCCTGGTCTGGATCCTGCAGTTTTGGCTAACAATAGGCCTATTTCTAAACTGCCTTTTTTTAATCAAAAGTCCTTAAGAAAATCCTCTATTCTCAACTAATGGCATTTTTAAATGAACATAACATATTGGAGGCTCTTTTTAAAGGTTTAAAGGTCAGTGTGTTTTTCTTGTCCTTTTACCTGACTGCTGCCTTTGACACAGTAGACCACGCTACATTTTTGTCCCGCTTGGGGCAGAGGGTCAGTATCAGGGGTGTGGCACTAGAATTGTTCAAGATCTATTTAACAGATAGAACTTTTTGCATGACCCTCTGTGTGATCCACCGTCCCTTTCCCGTGTGGGGTCCCGCAGGGTTCATCTCTAGGCCCCCTTCTCTTCTTCCTTTACTTACTGCCACTGGGTACCATACTGAGAAAAGACGGCATCTCATTCGACAGACGACAGTCAGATGTATGTGCCCCTTAAAAATGACCAACTCTCACTCCTCACACCACTGCTCCACTGTCTTCAGGACATCAAGACTTGGATGTCCTTACATTTTCTTTCTTTCTTTATTTTATGCATTTTAATTTGTTTTAGATTCTTTTACTTATTTATTTACCTGTACATCACTTTGGCTCGACAATTTTTTTTAAATAACGTGAATTGGATTGGATTGAAACAAAAATGTGTATTAATTTGGCATGCAGTGTCTGACGTTTTCATCAGTTCCCCACCTGTTTTATTAGCCAAAGTTTTATTAAGAGCAAATTTCTTTCACTGTTCATCTTTTTTCATCTGTTGTTCTTGTTCAACCCACAGTATTGACTCTCTTACAGAAATGCATACTTCCTTTTTTCTGGTTATATTAAGATTTTATTGCTGTAAATCAACGATGTGTTTATTTGATTCTTCCACTAACTCCAATCTGTGACATCAGAGAGGAGAGGCTTGTATGGATGCTGAAAGCCCAGAATATGTTAGGTACCCCCCATCTTTACCTATAGAGGGCAGGCTGTTTTATTGATGGCTAATCTGGAGAGGAAGGTAAAAATCATTTGTCTAACTGTTGCTAAGTGGATAGCATCTTGTTAGCAGGTCTCTTAATTAATGCTGCAGAATCTATTAAGTTTGCACAGTTATATTTGTATTATAAATTAACTTCATATAACACAGACATATAGAAGAATTATATACACAACTGCTTTGCCTTCTTCTTCTTAATGCCTTGCCTACTGGAAATACATATGATAGAGTTTATACTCCTTTACGTAATAATGACCATTAATATAATGGATTCAGGTGGGTTTGTACTCATCTACACTGGATGAAATTAAATGCCAATTCTGTAGTTTCCTTCTGACTTGAACACAACTCGAATGGGAGAAGTGTTTGTACATCAGATAGAGTCATTTTTCCAAACTCAGACTTTCCATGCATGTCGAAAAATACAGGTGGTTTAAGGGCAGGATCTCGGCTGCAGGTCAAAAATTCTGGCAGAATACAAGATAGGAAACATCGTCCTGCTGTAGGCAAAGCCTTTTACAGGAGCTCCCCATCTCTTGGGATGTAATTTACAACCATATCCTTTGTTGTCTGGACCACAAATAACAGTACTTGACATTGTAGACAAACATGTGGAGTCGACTGTGTACACTGGGTGTTTTGATCAGGTGGAAATGTCTGGCCACACCACCATCGGCAGTTCCGTCACATCATCCACACGTTTATTGAGAGCATATGAGCTGGCCAATCTGCTGCCGTTAGTAGCACTCATGGTCATGTGAAGTTAGTGACCTCACATACATAGAATAGATCTGTATTAGTTTCCTCTATTATCAAAAACACACCAGTAAACTTTCTGGTTATAACTAGCTCACATGCTTGGAAATATTTTTTGCCCTCAGCTAAGCCCCACTGACCAAAAAACATCACACTGGGTACTAAAACTAAGGGTTCTATTTTCGTAGACCAGGCGCAGCTGCGTTGACTGGTGATAATGGGTGGGGTTAGATTTTTTTTGGTAGTTTGCTGAACCAGGCACAAGAAGGAGGGATGCCTTAAGAGAGGCCATTGCTTTGTAAAACTACACGCTGCTTTGTAAAACTACATGCATATTATGTTTTTGTAGATGTAAAGATTGTAAAGTACAAGGTTTTGTTGTTTAGAGGGAACAATTTTATTTGGATTGTCACTGGACTGGGTAGTTACTGGTACTTATTGGTCTTAAAATGTGTATGGAAGTTCAAAGACAACTGAAAAATACAATTTTAAACCTCGCTTCCTATTCCATGGATCAAACAGATACAAATTGATCTTCATTGATTGATCAGAAACAGATTATCTGTGTGTGATTGAATCTTCTTTTAAGTCCTTACTTACCCTCCAAGGTAGGTAATATGGTATGGTAATATGCCATAATACCATTCATTTAACTGGTGACTCAATTGATACAAACACTTTTAAAATTAGTTTCTGTTTTAAAATGCTGATGCAGAAACAGAGCTTTGACCACAATATTATGGAAACTGGAAGGTGGATGTGGTTTAATTGGGGACAAATGTTATGTTCTCTACCATTTTGTCACCCGTCTCAGTGCAGGATATGAAGCTTGATGAGATGGAATTAAAGTGCTCTGGTTATTTGTATCACTGTCATCAACTCTCTTGATCCATGTTGTATTCAACCTTTTGTGCAGGACACAGATTATGGCCTGGATGTACAACAAGCGTTTTGTGGAGGAACCTGGCACGTGTCAGACCTGCTGTAGCTTCGTACATGCTAACATGGCTCTGCAAGTGGGTCGCGTGAATATAACGGATGGAAGGAGGATTTTGATTCATATCTGGAGCGGTTGGAGCAATGGATGTTGGCTAATGAGGTTGACGATAACAAGAATGTATGCGTTTTCCAGTCTGTAGAGCGGACACTTATAAGCTGCTGAAGAATCTGGTGTCTCCAGCGCTGCCGAGTATATCAAATCTGGCGTGCCTGTGGTGATAGCGGAGCGTTTTTGCTTTCAAAAACAGAATCAGAAAGATGGGGAAGCCGTTTCTGATTACGTGGTGGCTTTGAGGCAGTTGTTAGCCACCTGCAATTTTGGGGAGTACTTGGATGATGCCCTGAGGAATCATTTTGTAAGTGGACTTCGTTCTGATGCAGTGCAATGCAGACTGTTATTTGAACAGGACCTGAATTTTCCCCATGCCTATGAGATTGCAGTTTCGATGGAGCTTTTGTCAAGGAATACGGTGGAGTTTTCTGGACACAGTGGATCTCACGAGGTGAATGCCCTGTCACGCGTACATACTTAGGAAAGGACAGTGTGCAGCAAACATGCTACAGATGTGGTGGCAAACACTCGGCACGTGACTGCAGATTAAAAGTGAAAAGTGTCATGCCTGCTCCAAAATTTAACACATTGCCCGTGCCTGTAGAAAATAAAGGCACATCTTCTACTCAGTATGTTCGAACTGAAGGGAATGCATCTAGAAGGGATGATGAAACAGAACTTCTTGGATTGTATGTAGTATACTCAACCTCATGCTGGGAAAAAGGTTACATAGTTAATCTTGGACTTGGAAACAAGTGCACCACTATTTTACTGGACACAGCGTCAGCAATGTTTGTCACAACTGAGCAAGGAAGTGAACCCAAAATGTACGACTCCAGACCCGCAAAGTACAGTCTTTTATTGACAAAGTAGCAACACAAAATCACTTGTTCAGAGGAATTAAAAAGGTAACAAAAGTAACAACTCAAAGTCACTCTCAAAGGAGGCAATATCTATTAGACAAAGTACCAACAGAAAACCACTCTTGAAAGAGGAAAACAAGAGAGAAAATAGAATAACAGGGAAAACAAAAGAACTCAAGAAACCTGACGTGGCATAACGTGGATTCAAGACGAGGAATGGCTTGACTCTCTGTATTCAACAAGACGAGCTAGAACAGGACAAGGGGAGACACAGACCTTAAATACACACAAGGTAAGGGGACACAGGGGGAGACAATCGGGGAGGGGCAGGCAATCAGACTGGCGGGAAACACACAGGGGAAGGGGCAAGTTACCAGAAACGAGAGGGAAGTAAGATTTCAAAATAAAACAGGAAGTCACAAGACAACATAAAGACAGGACAAAACAAAAGTAACTTGACATAATTTCCTTGACATGACAGTGTTGGTGGTTTCGGCTAACTTTTATCAGGCAAACCTCACCCATTTTCCCTTAAAACCAGCTCAGAAGTTAAAGTTGAAATCGTATTCAGGCCAGGCCAGGCCTGTTCAAGGTTACATCATGTTACCAGTACAGTATTAGGACCAGCAAATGACACTTCCACTAGTCATTGTAAAGGGAAGCAGACCTGCTCTGATTGGCCGCAACTGGCTAAAGAAGCTATGGTTGGATTGGAAACAAATCTTTACAGTACACAAAGTGCAAAAAAGATGCATGCTAACACAAAAGTACAAATGGTGATACAGCGAAACCAGGTAATTTTCTCAGAGGACAGGGGCTGTATCCAATGGTTCAAGGCTAAATTTCGCACTAAGCCTGATACCACACCAATCTTCTGCAAAGCTCACCAGTTCCTTATACACTTAAGGAGGCTATAGAGAGAGAGCTGAATGGGTTGGAGAGAGCAAAGGTGATGTCAAATAGTGAGAAAAGTGAGTGGACAGTTCCTATCGTCACTGTACCCAAGGTCAACAAAACTCCCAGGCTATGTGGTGACTACAAGATTAGTGTGAATCATTGCATTGAGTAGCAGACATATCCACTACTACATATGGTAGACCTGTTTGCTAGGTTATGAAAGAATCAGAAATTGAGGTAAAGGAGAAGGAGGCCAAAAGTTATTGATTGTTAAAGGGTTGCTGACTAAGGAGAGTGAACATTAGGAAGGAACAGATATACAGTTGCTATGCTAGTGGAAATTCTAGTAAAATTGACGTGATATAGGAGAGCAACACCTACATTTAGCCAACTAAGCAAGTTACATATAAAGCTTACGTCCAAACTCCAAAGAAAGAAGAAGGTCTAACATAACGGAATGATTGAAGAATGCTTGCTGACTCCAGGGTCTTGATGAGCTAAACAATAGAAAAGATAACAACAGGACAGAGGAGGATTGTGTGTCTGTGTGAATGTGAATCATTACAGGTCGACCCATAGACGAAGCAGTGATGATGAGTGATTCAATCAAGGAAAACGATGACATGGAAGGATGGAGACAGAGGAGTGGACCTCAAACCCCCTGCATCCTGACATCCGCACATTCTGCCAGACAGTGTATAAATGTTAGAGCAGGGCGACTGAATGGCAGAGAGAAGTGGGCAGACCACGTTGTTGTACGGGCTGTACATGCTCTCTCCCTCCTCGAGGTTGTACTTGTGACCGGTTCATGTTCTGCTGCTCAATAAAAGGAGAACAGTGACTTCACCTAAAGAACGATTCCTGGCACAATTTGTAATTAAGAACACGCAGGAGAGAAAAGGGGGGTTTCGTTTTGCTTTAAGGGCGCTGCCTTTGAGGCCTTGCTCCTCTTTTTATTTTTTCTCCAACAGTTAGCAGGAGTAACATCTTTCAGCAAACTGGATCGTTCACACGCCTACCAACAACTGCAGTTGGATGAAAAGTCTGAAAAATATCTGACTATATCTGACTTACAAAGGCTTGTACAAGTATCACTGCCTCAGTTATGGGGTTTCAAGGTGCCCCTGCAATATTCCACTCTTTGATGGACCAGATCCTACAAGGGATGGAACATGTGACATGCTTTTTGGATGACATCCTCATCACTGCTTCGACAGAGAAGGAGCATTTGAAACGACGATGTACTTACACGGTTGGAGAAGCATGGCATCAGGGTGAAACTGCCAAAATGCCAGTTCCTCCAGAGCATTGTGGAGTATCTGGGACATCGCATCGATAAAGATGGATTGCATCCAACAGAAGAAAAGATGACTGCCAAAACTGAGCCCACAAATGTCACAGAGCTGAAGTCTTTCTTAGGTCTTCTCAACTATTACAGGTGTTTCCTGGAAAACCCATCCACCATACTCCAGCCTCTGCATAACCTGCTGAAAAAGGGTTCAAAGTAGGTTTGGACTGCCCAATTTGCAAAAACATTTGAAGATGCAAAGCAGTTGCAGCACTGCAGCAAAATAAGGTCTTAGTAAACTACAACACCCGTCTGTCACTGAGAATTGCATGTAATCCATCGCCTTATGGAGTTGGGGCAGTAATTTCTCATGTAACAGAAAGGGCAGAAGAACGACCTTTTGAGTCAACTGCACTGACTGCGGCTGAAAGGAAGTACGCTCAGATTGAAAAAGAGGCACTTGCCATCATCTTTGGAGTAAAGGAATTCCAAAAATATCTGTATGGAAGAAAATTCACACTCCTCACTGATCATAAGCCACTACTGGCCATACTGGGCCCAAAATCAGCAGTTCCAACCTTGGCAGCGTTGAGGCGCACTGGGCTTTCATTCTCATGGCATACAACTATGAGATTGAGTACAAAAAATCTGCTGATCATGTGAATGCTGATGCTTTGTCATGCCTACCCCGAGCAGTGGTAAACAACACAGCAGAAGAGGGGAGAATCTACTTCTCACACGTGGAGGAACTTCCTGTGTGTGCAAAAGACATTGAGAGTGCTACTTTTAAAGATCCTGTACTCAACAAGGTGTGGAGCTACATGATGAATGGCTGGCCTAGCTTTGTGCAGGATGAAGAGCCAAGGCTCTACTGGATACGCAGACAGGAGTTATCAGCAGAACAAGGCTGCATTCTCTGGGGGTAACAAGTCATCATACCGCCATGTCATTGAAAGAGATTACTGGACGATCTCCATCATGAACACCCAGATATCTGCTGCATGAAGGCTCTTGCCCACAGGTAACTCTGGTGGCCAGGATGTGATCATGAAATTCAAGAGCTGGTGAAGAATTCACATTGATCTTGCAGAAAAGGATAAACAATATTTTTTGTTTGTCATAGATAGCCATTCAAAGTGGTTGGAGGTTTTCCTCCATCGCTTCTCACAACACTGTTGCAGTGCTGCGCAGTCTGTATGCTTTGTATGGGCTGCCAGAAGACCTAATATCAGACAATGGCCTGCAGCTGGTGTCAAAAGAGTTAACTCAGTTTCTGGAGAGTAATGGAGTAAAACACCTGCCTACACCTGGTACCTGCCTACCACCCAGCATCCAACGGAGCAGCAGAGAGATCAGTACAAATCCTAAAACGGGCCCTGATCAAGAATGTGCTGGAAGCAGACAGCAAGGCTTCCTTGCCACTTCGTCACAGCATTTTTCCTATGCTAAGCCTCACGGCAAGTTGTTGTCTGTCTGCCTGTGAAGTCAAAGTAAAAGGACGCTCTTTAGTAATTTCCCTGGTCTGTGTTTGTCTCTAACTCGGAATATTACATTATACATTTTTTCAACAATTTCATATAGGTGTCAGTGGTCCAACAACACCATATTCCATGTATTACCCTGAATCCAGCCTTGGTCCTGAATTTCAGCCAGTCTAAAAATCGCTACTACTGAGAACGGGCTGTTCCTGTGTCTGTACCTTTAAATGTTGTCTGGTGTCTGGCCATGCCCATTCAACGTCCTTCTGGGGAGAGAGAGTGATGCGGCTTTTGCTGGTGCTACCATGTGCTAATGTTTATAATGGATTTATGGCGATGGCTATCGTAATAGTAATCAAGCCCAAACACACACCTGAAGCTCTGCTGCAGCCTTTATCAGCTCAACTTTGCAGCCATGTACAACACCTCTCAATAAATAAACCAACCAACAAACAAACAAGGTACAGCAGCACCTCTCATTAGTCTAAGCTGCTGCCGCTACTATCAGCTATGATGAACTAACCAGCCCGCTGCTAACAAAAGTAACGTTAACACAAGCACACCAATCACACCAATCACAATTACTGCATATAACTCAGAGAATGTTTGAGAAGCACGGGGGAGATCTATCTATCGTCGGTAACGACTGCAGACCGCTCGTTCATCTAAACAACAGAGGCTAACGTTACTCTGCAATACATGGACAGAACCGTAAAAAGTAGTCACAACCATTCAAATAACAAATAAGTGTCTAACGCTGGCTTCAAATGAGGCTTGTACTCACAGGTCTGATGTTGAATGTCTGCAGATATTATTTACTCTTGCATATGATTCAAGGACACAATCATTAGCAGCAGTGACTGAGCTAGGTTAGCCGCACTCCTAATACTACAGTGACATGTTTACAGGCTGTCAGGCTTAGCAGGCAGACACAGTAAAGCAACACAACATGAAATGACTTTCAGCTCCCCCCTTTGGAGTTGTGTCAGAGACAGTTGATGCCGATCCATGCTTTCGCTTCAGCTGTTTAGCGAAGCCTGCTTTGTATGGAGCCATGTTTTGAAAGCAGTCCTTCGTGAAATGCTGGGCACACACATGCATAACTGTGGGAAGTTTTGTTGATACATTTCCAGCAAAAGTAAAATGGATCCACTGGGTCTTCAGAGGTTCAGACGAAGGGAGTAAAAACAGACTTCTGTGCTAGTTGATGCAGCCAACAACAGAGCAGCTGCCTTGCTTTGCTTGTAACTTTGCTGCGGGTTTTTGCGCCGCTCGCGCGGTAAATTTAGAGGGTGGGCTCCTCTATCTGGGGGGCCAGTCAAAAACAGCATCTACTAATGGGGGAAATGGTTATTTCCCTTCTTGACGTCACAAAGCGAAAAATCTCAGACTCGCCTGTTTCAGCACACATTCGCCAAAAAGTGGAGCAAGCAAGTGAAGGAGGGAACTGAATTTTTTTCACTTTTGGTGCCTCATACACAGGCTATGGGGACACATATGACTGTTTGAAAACCTTTATAAAGTGAATTTTGCATGATAATGGGACCTTCAAGTTATTTTCTGTGTAATGTGTAAAGCACTTTATTTAACCTCTGTCAGCCCATTGTCTTGGTTTAACAACTGGAACTCTCTGCCGATGTCCAGATAGACTTCTTTTTTTTCCTTTTCAAGTTCTACTACTTCGTATGATTCGATTTTGTTTGAGTGTGGTTGTAGTCATAAAAAGATTATTTTTCAATATATTCTTATAATCCTTTTTCACGACCTTTAACTGCAGTAGAGTCGCTGTTCTCAACAGTGCTTGTCATCAATATTCCTATTTACTTTCAAAACCATACATTTCAAATATGTTGACCAATGTCAGGTTATAATTCTAGAGTTCATGTTACAAAGTATTGTGTTTATTAGCACTTCTGACTCATGTGTGTCACATTAAATCACTCTTTATACGTAATATTGTTCAAAGTGTATCTTTACACTTTGTCATCAACGAACAAGGCTAACAATGGCTAACTGTAGCTCACACAATTAAATTCCTGACTATCTGGACAGCAATGCCGGTGTGTTTGCAGATCCCCGGAACATTAGGGGACTGGAGCATCATGGCGAAACTGATAGAGGATTAATTTTCCCGTCTGACATTGTATAACTCACTCATTAAAACTTCACTTTTAACATTGTAATCCATTTCTCCCTGCCGTGTTCCTCTAAATTAGATTACACCCCACATACAACACCTTGAAGACGGTTGTGAATACAGTTTTAACCCTATTTTTGTAATAAAAATGTTAGAGGGCAAGTGAGGAGGGATCTTCACTGAACTGCAATCTTGGGCCAAAGTAGTGTAGCATAGCATTGGATTGGATGGTGTCCCGCTCTGCTCCAGTCTTCAGGATGATTCAATGTATTGGTTGCAGTATATCTGCAGAGACTAAATGTATTCTTAAGCACACAAATCAAATGTACGTCAGACATTATTACACAAAGTGCAATGCGGTCAATTTTCAGAATCAATGAAATGCGTCAGGAAACATGCATTCTGCTCATTCCCGTTTCCTCTTCATAGACAAATGTTTGGAGGACCACATCTGTGTCCCTAAGTTGGTTGTGAGGTGTCCAACTTGTTTTACGCCTTGTGAAACAGGAACGCAGATAACTCAGTTGTTGTCTTTTCGAGTTCCAAATAAATTGAACACAGTGAAGACAGTTTTCTGATTAGCATGTATCAAGTATCTGAAACATTCAGAAAAATTAAAAGGATCTGAAAGATTCTTTTCTTTATTAACTATTTCCCCTATATCTCTATATCAAGACTGACTGGTTGAACAAAAAACATCACTAAACATTATTTGCATCTAATAGGTGTGCCACTGCAGATATGTTTTTTATATATGTTGAGTCATGAAATGTCATTGTTGGAGGGCGTAATTAAATTCTTTTGTTGTTTTATCAAGATACAGCCAAGGAGAAATGAAGCGGAAGTGCAGCGGAAGTAAGGTTATTTGTTCAAATACCTGAATATATGGAATCAACATGGTTTCATTCTTACCTAAGTGGCCTAGTACCAGCAATAAAAGGAAACAATTAACCTTTTAGCCTGCCCACTTCTGGTCCCTCAGCTGTTGGGGGTGCCATGTTGGGCATTTTGTCAGTTATGGATATACTACTTTTAAGTGCAGAGATGAGCAATTAGAGACACAGCATCGGTTGTCCCAAACCAATCTTCACATAGTGTCTCAGACAGCTCCAGAAAAATTGTAGGTCTCCCTGGCCAAGTACACAAGATGAAGTGAAGAGAGTGGGAGCAACAGACAACAGACGATCTTGAGTTGAAAATATCTACCTGATAGGGATTATATTACAACAATGTTTTGGCCACTCATGAATAAAATCTTTGACGGAAAAGATCACATTTTGGGCCATGTCAGTGTATTAGCTGAGTACTTGCTGCAAGGCTAATACCAGTCACGGTTTACTGGAGCTACTAGCCAGCTATTTGTTATTATCCTGCCTCTCTTCTCAAGCTGTTATCATCTCTACTGCCTCCGTCCCGTTCTCTGATGGCTGATGTTCGATATCCCCCTGTCAGCAGCTATAGGAGCTGTTTTAACCTTATTATTTTGGTCGGGCAGGTTGAACACCTGAGGGGCGTTTCGGGTCCTTACCTGTGTATGGCAGCCATCTTCTTTCCTCTCTGCCTGGAGTGCCAGTCACATGGGGTAGTCATTTCAACTGGTTTGGTCAAAGAAAAGATTTTTGTACACCTCTTTTGATGACGTAGTGCTCGTTTCATCATTCATTATTTAATACTTATAACTCATTCATTATATAACTCAGTCATTTCAAAGTAATTTGTTACATTACAATATTACTGTCTTTAAATTACAAGGCATTACATTACTTTTAAGTTACTTTCACAGAAATAACTGTAAATATGGATTTGGCGTTCTTAGTAGATCTTATTACATCCAATTTACCCTATTTACACATCAAGTAGAGCTGATGTGGTTTGGCATCATGACTGAGCTAGGATTAAGGCTGACAACAGTACAATATGATCGCTGCCGTTATGGCTCATGGCGCATGTATATTGTGATAGAGATACTGTAACTTTAGGTGTACTCATATTGAAATCAATGAGGCTACAACTATATATTGTAACACCTAAAGACATGACAAGATACACAACACTTTTTACATTTCTATCACTTTGTTCTCTTTTATTCAGTGATAATTCATAGCATAATGAAACTTTTGTGGACCATGCGAAATCCCCACGTATTTGAGGTGTAAAACAAAACTTTTATTTTGCAATGAACAAAGAAACTTCAACTTCAGGGGCTGTATTTTAGTAGACCAAACACAAGCCCTGCGCAAGCGAGGCTTAGCTCAACAGAGGTGGATTAGATCGTTTTAGGTAATTTGTCAGGCCAGCGCAGTCCGGCCCATCAGAGAGAGGTAGGGCTGCACTGCTGTGGGTGTGATCACAGGTGACTTCAATCATGGCCAATCAAAGCGGCTTCTCTCATTCCCTTCAAATGCTGCACACTGACAGTTTGGTTGGTGGTGTCCTGTCAAGACCTGAGTACCTTAGAACAGCAGGTGGAGGAAGAGTTACGGGAGTGGGGGGGACTTCTGACATAACCTCATCAAAAACACTTCTCCACTTCACATAACTTTAACCATTGCAAAGAAAAAAGAAAAAGCAGCGTATTATTCTATTTTCTGTTTCATTAATAAGCTTTTTTTATTCTTTATTTTTTCACACGTCTAATAAGTAATCCATCCCGAACACATTCTGTTTGAGTTACATCATTTAATCCGATGTGATCTAATCTAGCCTACTATTGACAAGTTAATGTTGAGTGCCGCCCGCCTTTGATTAAAATCAGATGGACAAGAGTCTAATAGATTCATGTATTCAATGATTCAGAGGGTTTGATGATTACTTTTGTAACACGTTACTCCCAACACTGGTAATCATAGCCATGTTTGCTTTCATGTTGGCTTGGACACATTGCCTGGAAATAAGATACTACGACCATAAAGTACGACCATGAAGTTCATTTATGTGCTTATGTGCTTTATTGATACATCAGCTACAGTAATGCATTTTATTACATTTGTCTTAATACCCATAGTCATGGTGAGGTAATATATCATTTGTCATAAATATACATACTGTATGTCATTAGTAATTGTTTTGCTGATTGGAATTGTTGGAATTTGTGTTTGTTCATCAATGTGTGTTGTTATATGACTTAATATTAATCTTTGTTTAGGCCTGGACATCAGTAGCTTGCTTTTGAAGAGAGTCTTCATTGTACCCAGAAGAGTTACCAAGAAACATAATCATTTACAGACTCATGTAACCCTGCTGAGAAGAAATCTTCAAACTCTTGTTGCTTTTCAGAAAGTGAGAACCCTACTTCTCTTTGGTGGAACAGAATGTTTGAGAGTGTTGCCTCATGAAAGTCTGAAAGGATACCCTGATAAGTCAACATGCTCCCTGTTAATAACAATTTTCCACGTTTTTTTTCTTCCTCTTTTTTTGCACAGAAACATTTTCATCATTTCAGTACTAAGTTTTCCATTTTGTTAAGCAAATATTTAAGAAAAGAATGAACTCAAATGTAAGATTTAAGGTGATAAAAAGTGTTAAACAGAAGGTGGACTCACTACAGCACTTCAAGATCTTATATGTCACAACTCTGTCACTTTTATTTGAATACCTGATGTATTAAAGCCTTGCTAAATGCATGGGATTAAACAGAATGTAAAGTTGATCTCTTTCAATAACTATCTTTTAATCTACCTTTTTTCTGTCTCAGGTAGAATAATTCTAATGTGCTGAGTCCTGTTCAACCCTTCTCATCTCTCATTTACCTTAATTTGGGTATGTGACTGAAGATCACACTTACAATGTTTTGCAAATAATTCCTTTTAAATGTTTGCCACGTTAATCTTGCCAGTGCTTATAGGTTTTAATGGTCAACAGTCCTGTGAGATAAAGCAATGTGGAGAAGTAGAAGTAAGACCTTGGGTTCGGTCCATCGTGGTGGACACATACACACACAAGCACATGCGCATGCAGTGGCCAATGCAGGTTGGTAGGGAGGATTAAGCTGCCAAGAGTGTCAGAGGGTATGTGCAGCTGGCTATAGTGCATTTTGTTGTAATGGCGTCCCAGTTGTCTTGTCAGAAATCAATGGGAACCAGGAGGCTCTGCAAGCACAGAGAGGTCAAGGCTTCATCTACCTAAATATTTAATTCTGGGAACACGTCTGGAGCTTTTAAAGACGGGCACACTGCCCTCTTTTCCCCTGCCCGGAGCTGTGAGGACACAAACACACACAATGCTGCTTTTTTCTTTTTCTTTTAAGGATTTAATATAAATTCACTGCTTACACGCACGTGTAGACAGAAACCGTGCAGGCACAAATGCAAGTAGAAACGCACATAAACTGACATGTGTTCATGCTTGATAGACACTGCCTGTTCATCCTGGCTTAGGTCAGGGCTGGGTTAAAATCAATTCCAATCAATTATTAAGAGTGTATCTCAGCAACGCTAAAAAAGGGAGTCAGTAGGTTGAGACGACGGAGTCCACCCTTTCCACTCTTTCCTTCCTCTGGACAACTGCTAAAATCCCCGTAAAACTGGCTGAGTGATGAGTAGCGGGGAAGGAACATCAATATATCTGACATGTACATGTGGATTAGCTGATCACCTTGTATTGTTTGGACTTTGTCAAGGCTTTAAAAAAACTTGGAAGGGGTTGAGTTGAGGAGGAGTTGGTTGTAGTTAGGAAGATAAGCTGAAATGGTGACAGGGACAATGGTAATGAGGGTCTTTGACCGCTATCTTGTCACACAGCTTCTTGACGATAGAACAGTCCCTCCAGGAAAACACAGAGATCACTGTCTTTCTCATGTCTCTCTGAGTCTTTATGCTCTTTGGTTGGTCACAACTTCACTTGTTTTCTCCAAAATACCACCCAATAGTGTCAGCATCCTTAATAAATCCACTGCATCCACTTGCGCTATACAGACAGATAACCCAGACAGATGCCAACAGATGTGGCATTGACCCCATGCATTTCACTGTTTTGCACCTAGTGACTCATTTTGAGTCGTCCATGCCATTCTTCAGAGCAGGTGTCACCAACACGGTGCCAGCAGGCACCAGGTTTCCCCCAATGGCCACATGAGGTGCCCACGGGCCTGTCGAAAAATGTTATCTATTCTGTTTCTATTCTTTTCTAAAAACATATGGTTATAAAAAAAACATAACACATACAAAATGTTTACCCTGACCTATTCTAGTTCAAAGGTCAAAGCATATTTGTTATTTCACAAGAGTGTATCAAACTGGTAGCTCTTTGTAAGATTCAGGACCCATGAAGTAACTCTCAGTGTCAAAAAGGTTGGTAAGCCCTGTTGTACCACTGAGTGTCACAAGTACAGAAGGCTATGGTCAAGTCAGGGCAGGTTACTTACTATTAGGTCACTTTGTGTTGCAGTTATATAGAGCAGGCATCCAACTATCAGACAGCATGGCAGCACTGTCAGCATTTCCTCCAATGCGGGAAGGGCACAATTGATGATGACATTGGCATAGCGTGCCATCTTTGCAATATCAGCCACAAATTCCCTCTGCCTTCACTCCTTCAGCGCTCTGAAATTGTCCACTCTGCGCTGAGTTTGTGTGATTTGAAAGAAGGACAAAAGTACAAAGTAGGAAAAGAGAGTTGACTGTCTCCCTGGCTTCCATGCTGGTTTCCTGTTTGCATCAATATGTTCCGAAGTGCTTCATCAACGTGATAAGATTGAAGGGGGGGCAGCCTTGCAGCTCATCTGCTGGCCATCCCACTGGGTCAGCTGACAGTTGGGAAAGGAGTCACTTGCCTATTGTAAACAGGTTTACCCTTATTTAAAGAAAAAAAAAAAAAAACTTTACATGTTTAATTTTGGAGGGAAAGGAATCATTTGATACCATTTCACACTTTTCCCTCAGAGCAAATTAAATATCCTTGTTAACAAGCATTTTTAATTGTATCTTGACATTTTCCTGATGTGGGTCATAACTGGAGCATGAAGTTCACTGCCCAAAACTCGCCGTGTCCTTTCCCCCAACACAAGATATGTCAGACTGGAGCCAGGGTGACCCAGATGGGCCTAACTCCAATCAATGCCAACTCATCTTAAGTGTGATCGCTAAAGACAAACACACATAAACGCACACACAGACACAGAATGACCAAACTGTGGTCGATGGGCCCCTGGGCTGGTCTGAAAAGGCGTCACATCTGAGAAGCATGTCGTTCCAGCCTGATGAGCAATCTGCCTCATCAAAAGACCTTTATCCCAATCAATAAGTCTTTCGGCTAGGGAACCCTGCGCTGCTGGTCCACAGTCCCCACTGCACGCCAATGTGTGTATGCCTGCTCCAGTGTTTGCGAACTCCACAGGGGATCTGTTGGTGTTTGTACATTGTGCATATCAGGTGCAAGTTTTTCATTTTCGTTTTTAAGTCATCAAATACAAATAATCAATGTTAAAGTATGTATTATGTATACATGTAACTTGAGTTTAAAATTACATGGATAATTCTGGGAATAATTTCATACATTACTTATGTCGAATATCCAGTGAAAACCAGTTCTTGTGTGACAAAGGTTTTCTGTTTTCTTTGGTCACCATTGGCTCAGAATGCTGTGGTAATATCTTCTATTCTGTTATTGTCTATAGTGTTTAACTGAACAAGAGCTCAATTTAAAGGAGTATTCCAACATTTTTTTGTGATATGCCTGAGGTGTGGATTGTCACCAGTGACGGGGAAGGAAACAAAAATAGAAGTAGCACAAGTTGATGACATGATGTTGTTTCCTTCACTATGATAAAGATAATCTGCGGACATTGATTGTGATTTTTCCTCCAAAGCCTCAGGTGGCTCCTTGTGCATACTGTACAGACATTTCAATTTGTTGCATAGAATAAACAAGCTAGTTGTTTGTCTGGTTCATCTGGTACAACACATCACCATGTAATGCTTTATGATTACAAATGACCACTCCGGGTCTATAGCCTGTTAGCCATTATATCAGAGCTATGAATCCATCTCTTACGTCGTTCATCCTGTACCTCCCCTGGGGGTGGATAATTAACCTAATAAAAACACAAACCATTTTGCTAAGGTAAATTGAATTGACTTGTCAATGGTATACATCAATACACTCGAGGAGCATTAGCACTTAGTGGGGGATGCGTGCTCAAAAAGAACATGTGGCAAAAAATGTTTACAAGCGATCTTTGCTGCCGATCTGAGTGCTACATTTCCTGTGGTATGTGGAATATAATGCCCATTTAAGGGGGAAAGAAGTCAGCATGCGGAAGGCAGGAGGTTTGATTTAGTCAAGTAGAAATACGCAAGATAAAAATAAAAATCATAATGCTCTCGATGTGTGTGGGGGAAGCCAAATATCCTTTTTCAATAACATTCAGTGTTTTTCGATTTTTGGATTTTTACATTTTTAACACAGGTGTCCTGGTAGGACATTTGGAACGGAATGCCAAATCCCAGTCATGTTTGAGTGTTCAGTAACTTCACCATCATGGTGGAGGCAGGTGTAGGATGTAGGATAAAAGAGTGACACTCGGTGACCCTTTGATATTCACCCCACTGTGTTGTTATGATGTTTTCAGGACAACTGGGAACAGGGGACCCAAACTAAGTTTTGTGGTTTCACATTTAAATGTTAATTTCTCTTTCATCTTTCATTCTTCCTTCCATCCCTTTGTCTGTCTTCTTCCACTCCAGCCTCCCACTGTCTCCCTTCCTGCTTCATCCTGTTAATGTTAAGAACACCAGCTGATGTTTTAATAAATTAAGCTTGATTAAGAAGATTGTCACCCTTTTGATTTTAATGGGGTCTAAAATGAAATCTGTCGAGATAGAATAATCATATACACATATTTTTTTTCAAACGGAGGAGGGAGTTGATGTCTATTATGTTTCATTTGTATGAATTACTGAATGTTGCTTGTGTGTTATGTTTGAGAGAGCCATTGATTCTGTGTGTTGTTTTGTGAGTGCTTCTCTGTTGACCATTAAGCTCTTTCCTCTGGTTTCTACCTGTGGTGGTATAATGACCTGCAATCAGCTCTGAGTGTATCTCCATTAGAAAGCCTTTTCCTTCCCAGCCTGCAATCAGGCAAACGGCTCTGTTAAAGAAATTAAAACACACAGGAAGCCTGGCTACGTCTCTAGTTATACAGATCTATGGTTTGTCTTACCACGAGCACCCTCTATGATGGTTATGGTCTGGTCATTATTTTTAAATTAATTTGCATTTGTTCAGATAGTAGCACACTTCATGGATATTTGTAATTTTGTTTAAAGAAGATCATTTGTGAAAATGTACTACCTCCTTTTCAATTTTTGGCTCTTCTATTTGGCAACAGGGAGAACTAACCATCGTAATCATAGAATACAATTCTGAATCTCCAACTGTTTGATGCGGATCACTGAAAGAAATGGTGATTACGAAGTCAACTGACCACCATCCATAACAAAGCCACACAGGTGCTGTAAAACTGCTTTGGATGCATTCTTCGACACTGAGGTGGATTACTATAAACTTTTGTAAAAGCATAATCCCCAGGTGATGAATCTGCCAGACTATGTGTCCTTAATTTGATTTGTAATTTTATGTAAAATGTCACTCACTAAACTGAACCAGTAAAAATCAATAATAGCATTTTAATTTTCAACATAACTGCTGCTTTTCCGTCAAAATTAGTGTGACGAATCAAGTTTTTAAGTGAGGGTAATCCCGTTGATGAACCATGTCAGAACAGCGGAGTGGATGAACAATGGCCCCTTTTTCTCACATGGTTTTAAAACGTGTGCAAGCGATGCGATCAAACGTTCAAAGATGGGCAGATCTAATCATGTGTGTTCCCACCTGGCATCAGCATCTCTAAAAACAAATTAAGAGACAGCATTTTCATCAGCTCATACGGCAAAGATGGCAGATACACCAACGCCGAGACATTCCCACTACAGACAATCAGAGGTGAGTTTTAGTGATTTTTTTTTTCTCCAGGTTGCTCTCGCTGAAAGTACTTGAATTCTATAGGAAATCTTAAATTATACTTGGAAATACAAGACTCCGCTAAGTAAATGTAGTGTCATAGATATCCAACAATGTTATCTTCCAAATGCATCATGTCTAATTTTGCATCAAAGTTTTGACCCTGAAATTAAGGCAGCAGTATGAGGTGCCAACAAATAAATGCACACATCCAAGCCAAAGCACTGTGTAAGCCAAAAAATGTTTTTTTCTGATTCTAAACATTGACGCCACGGTAAAACAGTAAAATAGTATAAAAAAAATAAAGAAAATAAAGTGTAAAGTACACAGGTTGACCTACATAAAAGGTTTGAGGAGAACCTGCAAATAAATGTGTGATACAGATGAAAAATGTATGAGCACATCTGAATTCATTATGGATATGATTAATTCATGCAGTAAAAAAACATCTTTAATCCAATTTAATGTGACAAATGTAAATAACTCTATTGGATGTGGATACCACAGTCCAGTGGCCATCTTAATGGTCAGCTCTGCCCCCAATAACCCTCAGATTGTCAACTCTGTTAAGAAATCCACAAACCGCTGCTGTGTCCCGTTATGCAACGCCCGATGCAAAAGACCATTCATCACCTTCTATGGGGTATTTGACACAATTTCATTTAGTTGCCAGAAGCCCAAAAACATTATTTTAAAAGTTTTTTCCCACAAATCCACCTTTAGTACTTAATTTCAGCCAGTCTAAAAGTCACTCTAGTGAGCTCTCCTGAGAACGGGCTGTTTCTGTGCCTGTACCTTTAAATGTCAATGAGCTGTGTCTGACCACGCCCACTCCACGTTCCTATTGGGCAGGGGATGCGGCTTTCGCTGGTGTATGTTCTTAGCGTACAATATGCTGTTTTTTTACGGCAGAAACGCTGTTGTTCAACCGTACCTAGTTGAACCAGAATCGGACACAGAAGTAGAGGTTCCTGTTCTGGACGTTTCAGAATGGTTGGTTAATTCTTTTCTAAATCTCTTATTTTGTTCATATGTGTTGTTTCAGTTACTAGCATTTAGCTAATGCTAGCTCCAGCTAATACTAAGGCTCATCTTATCTGGGGGGCTGGTGGACAGCAGCCTCCACTACAACTGGGGGGAGTGGACAGTGACTTCCATGTCACAAGTTTCCAACTCTCCGATCCACTTGTTTCAGCAGACAATGGGCCAAAAATGGAGAAAGCAAGTAAATGAGGTGATTGAATTTTTTCATTTTTGGACCTCATACTCATGTTATGAGGAAACATATGACTGTTAGAAAACCTTCAGAAAATGAATTTGGCTCGGAAGGTGACCTTTAAATTTCCCCAAGGCAAAGGTGAGAGAACAACAACCTTGACCTTTACTCTCTAAATGTAATCAGCACAGCCTTGAGTCTCGATGGATGTTTGTATTTTTTGGAGAACCGTTCAAGGAAGGCGCATGTATCATGGCCACAAAGACTTTACAGGCGATGCTAAATGCAATACCTCCAGCATTGAAATGAAAGGCCATATAGAAAAGATCATAGATTGATACTTAAGCATCCTAAGGGTAAAACTCCCATTGTAGCAGCTCATCCTACAACATAAAAAAAAAAGCAAATGCAGTCAATTTATAAGAAGCTTGAGCTGGTGTAACACAGTTGAGGCTGTTAAAAAGTATTATGCAGAGTAGTAACTGTTTGTGTATTCACGAGTATCTCTACGTGTGTACATGTATGTGTTTGCTTACTGGCCACAGTTGACAACCCACACTAAACTTCCCATAATTGACCACCAACATTGTCACACTGGTCACACTGGTGACAATGTGTTTACTTCATTGGAGGTCCCAGGGATGAACGTACACAGAAGCCTCAGACGACTCAGCTCTCCCAGTCATGTTTCAATTTCAGCTGTTTTCATTGATGTTTTAAGATCTGCATGGGTTTTGCTATTGTAGCGATGTTGGGGCAAATTTGGAGAGATTTACCTTTGTCTCGTTAAGGGGCATCACCGGAATTATCTGGAAGTCAATTATTAACTGTTTAACAATTGACCTTGAAACATTTTAAAATAATTTCGTCTGAAGTATTGAATTCTTAATACATTGATCTATTTCTTGCAAGAAATATCACAACACAATCTCTGTCTGATAAATGAAAGATGTATTGGAAAATAATAATAATGAACAAAACAAATAAAAGATCAAAACTCTAACTAATAGCAGTGGATAAATTATAGTTGGTTGCTTGATATGGCTTGGCGAAAGAGTGGAACAGGGAAGAAGGAAAGATAGAGATATAAAAAAAAAAATCAAAGTAACAAATGAAGGAATTAATCTATATGTATAAAAAGTGGTTTGTGTCAAAATTAATGTATGTATTATTGTAGTTTATTGATTTCCTATCGGCATCAACTCAGTATCACTGTTTGTGTGGAGTTGGAGGTCTTACTTGCACCCAGGATGACGTGTTGTGTTGGAACCCCAAAGAATCGTCTCATAGAGGCTGTTGAATCTGATAACGTTGGTGAGGTCGGCTCTCCGAAGTTATGATGAAGTCAGCAAGATCAGGACGTCCAGGCGGTAGCTCCAAAAATCTGATGAATCACTCAGGATATCTCAATGGTTGCACAGACGTCAGGGGCAAGACTCAGCCGAAGCAAAAGGAAACATTTTTGTTGGTTCTTATTTGAAAAATAATGAAAAGGATCTTCTTGACTAGTAGATTTTAGTCACGTTGTTCAAACTCAGATTTGGAGTTTGAAAGAAAACAAAAAGACTAAAACGTCCGAAAAAGGAATCTTCCTGTTTACGTGGGTTAACAGGGTAAAATGAGATGAAAGTCTGTGGTGAGCTTAAAATAAAAGTTACAAGTTTTCTTGAGTTCAATTTGTCAATATCAAAGAGTCAAAGAGAAGTTGCGGCAAGAAACTTGACTTGGAAAGTTTTGAAGAAAATTCTGCAACGACTCAGAGTCAAAAATACTTAGAACAGAAAACTGGCTCAAAATGTAGATGGGAGCAGCTAAAAAGTTGCAAAAAGATTTCAAGTAAGAGTAAGAATAAGAGAAAGAATAAGAGCGAACAAAGGATGCGTGTATGTTTTTATCCTAGTTGGGCGTGTAGCTGGGAAGAGTATCTCATTGGAGAGTTGCAGATTTTATGGCAGCAAAGGGTGGAGGAAAGAGAAGGGGGAGGCATGGAAAAACCCTCCAAAACCAGAATGTTCAATACATTTGATTTTCTCTGTCTCCAAGAAGTTAAAATTATCCACATTTCACTGATATAATCCTAACTAAACACTTTTTTACCGACATTCTTTGGTTAAGGAATTAATGAATGATGAATATCAAAAAGGGAACATGTGCATTGATTTGGCTACATGACAATGATCATTAACACATGTAAAAGTTTGAACATTGCAGCGTAGCATATATAACACATATATCCATACCACAATATTATAGATTATACACTTTAAATACGTCACATGTCTATTTGAGGGTGAAATGGCCTCTGCATGTGGAAAGAGTGTCTTCACAGTTATTATTGTCGGTCATCGGATATCAGTGTGACTTTTGGGTGACCAGCTAATTAAAACAGAAAATTAAGAATTTAGCCTACGAATGTCGTAGAACAACCGGAGTTGGACAAAATTCAACAGCGTGGTAAAATGGTTCAGATTAACCCTGAATGTGGGAGATTACGTATTTTATTCAGTGAGATATACATTTGTGGATGAATGTGATGTCCATTCCTTTGTCCTGGTTTTACGACCGAGGTCTGGGGTTGCTTCCTTGGTTCAGGAAGAAGGTTTCATTAGCCCAGGTCTGATTCTTCTGGGTCTGGAAAGAGTGTGTTTGCATTAAAGGTCAATTCTTGACCTCTGTGTCAAGTCCAGTGATCTTTATTGTTGGTCCGAGGAACCTCCACATAATCTGGCGCGGCTCATGTTGACATCTTTATTCCTTGGTGGGGAAAACAAGTTGTCTTTGGTTGAAGATTTGGTGGATATATTAATTCAAAATAGGACGAGAATAGCCAGGTCTCACAGTCTGTCCTCTGTGATCATGGTTGTGTCAATCCCAAGGAATGTAGCGTTAAACATGAGGAAAGGCGAAACTCACTACACTATACTGAGTATTCAAAGTGTACTGAGATCGACTAGTTATAGAAAATGGTAAATGGGCTGCAATTACTGCATATAGGGCTTTGTTGTGCACAAAGGGGCTTATTCAACTGATAGGAAAATGAATAGTTTGGGGAGAAATTATTAATTGTTAAAATTTGAATTTTCCACTGATATTAACCTTAAAATCAACCGAAATTATTGTTTAATTAGTCAATATCTAATCAAGAAATGCTCCTTAAAGGTGCAACGGGGCACCACCCCAAAACTGGGGACTATCAATTAATTTATTGGTCTCTTATTTCTTGAAGGATGAATTCGTGCACAGACCCTTTTCACCAGCTTGTTATGAAGAATGCACACAAAACGCAGGAGAACTTCTTAATGCAAAAGAATAAGTTTATTGATGGGCACTATTGGTTAATCAACACACCTTCAATATCCCTGAATTCTACGGTCTAATGTACAATAACAATCAATCAAACAATCAATTGAAATGCAAGAAAGGTCTCTGGCAACTGGTGTGTCTATGAGAGGAGGTGTGTGTTGGTGTGTGTGTGTGTGTGTGTGTGTGTGTGTGTGTGTGTGTGCACGTGTGTGTTTGTGTGTGTAAAGGGGAGGAGCGTGAGAGAAGGTGTCTCTTATGTACCGCCCCACTTTTGTCTGGGGGGCTCGCGAGTATGAGAGGGAATCTCGTCTGCGCGGTGGCTCGTTTGCGGCAAGATCCTGAAAGCAAGATGCCGTACTTACAGGCGTGACTGTAGCACGATGTGCGTGAGTGAGAGTGAGAGAGGGAAAGAGAGAGAGAGGACAGGAAAGAACCAAGGAGTTGCTGGTGTAACCAGGGTTAGTTGAACCCCCGTTTTTTTTGTAGGTTCGAAAGAAAAATTGTTTAATAATACATATGGTTATTATAAATATCTATTACAAACATAGTATGTTGTGATTGCTGTGTATTTTCCCCATATACTGTATATGTGTATCTTGTATTGTTTTTATGCAACTGCACCTTTAATTGAGGTAGCAGTGTTTGAGTTCCGGTTCGGGAAAACTGACGGAGTGAGCATCCTCGTGTAGATGCAATCTTTGAGCGTCTCATGCCAGCTACGCACGGATGCAGGAGAGAGGAGGAGAAAAAAACTAAATTGAATTAGAAGAGAAAAAAGAAATATTGAACTAGTTGAATATAAGATACGAGATCTGTCAGGCGGCAGCGTAGTCACTACCGTCGGGCTGCAGCTGCGACCATGATCGGGAATAATGGAGAAAAACGGCAACGCCGCGGAGTGAGATTACAGAGGACGCCCACGGAGGCTTGGAGCGGACGTGACAACCCGGAGTCCTTTAATCCCGTTACAGGAGTGGTTGTAATCCCGGACTAACGGAAGACAAGTGGGCCCGAAATTACACAGACGTCGGTAGAAGTTGAGCTGCGCTAACCAGAGTCATCCCATCTGGATACACCTCCAGTCTTTTCACCTCATTGGGTCACAGAGGTCAGTTTTCCCACCTGTGACTGACTTTTCTTTGTTCAACCATAAGGATGGGAATGCTCCACTTCCAAGACCTCCGACATTCCTGTGCAGTCTTTTTTTAGTCTGGAGAATTATCAGCTTTCACTCACTTTTTTGAGGGGAAACAGGAAGATTCATGACACCACAGGCGTCTTCGCACCAGATCTAGCAGGCTGGTTTGGTTGCCCTTCTTTGTGTGTTAACGCCGGCCGTGAAGGAAGCTCGCAGCCACCCGCCTCCCAGCGTCCAGCCACGACCTTCACCTGGGCCTCAGATGTGAGATAACATGGGCAGCCAGGGCAGCCCGGGGAAAAGCTACGACTACCTCAAGTTTCTCCTGGTCGGCGACAGCGATGTGGGCAAAGGCGAGATCCTGGACAGACTGCAGGACGGCTCGGCTGAGTCCCCGTACACTTACAGCAGCGGCTGTTTTTTTTAGGTTCCATCGTCCATCGTCAGACTTCAAAGCTCATCCGTCCATCGCCGTTCATCCATCCTTCCACCTCTACATCTTCACACTCGCCCTCTCCATCACAAACACTCCAGTGAAGTCCTTCTGTGGAAAGGGCGGTAGGACTCACTGAACTCTTTGGGACTGTTTATATTTTTTACCTGAGATCTCAGGGGTTTTCTTTTCTTTTGGGGTCCGAACTTTTGAATTGGCCAATTAATAATTGAATATACATGTGTGTTGTCTGTTTATGGCAGCAGTATTGTGACATGTTTTTTTCCGTGTGATCTAATATATTTCTTTTTTCCGCACACCACTCGATGTCATTGTGTTATTTGGGGTAGTTATTGGATATATATTATCGCAGTCTTCTCATAGAACCTAGAACATAGATAACCCTCATTGGTTTTGATCTTTAACTGCCGTCTTTGAGGGGCAGCTGCAAGCGTGGGTTACACTGGCTTGGCGATGGAGTCGCAGCGAAGGAGTAATTACACAGCAGTAATACAGGGGCAGACGTGGATCTGCCTCTGCGATCATTGGTTTTTATCCGATAGAGCGCAATGTACTCGCTTCAAACACAAAGGCACAATGGTCAATGCAGCGGCTGAACACAAACACTAACGGATCACTCGATCCGTGCATAAACAAGCATGTGAACACAAATGAAGTGAACACTAAACTAGCTCTGCCCAGAAGTAAGCCTCTTACTTTTGAGAATGTGGGAGCTGGTCATCCAGTCCGGTTTGCGGAGCGGGAAAATCCGTTTCTTCGCCTCCTGGCGGAATGCGGTTAGCTGGTCCTCGTCCTTCTTTGACGGGAGCAGCGAAAGGGGAGCTCGTGTCCGGTCCAGCTGGGCAGAGCGATAAAATCTGTTTCTTCGCCTCCTGGCAGATTACGGCTGCTGGTCCTCGCTTTGTTTACCAAGCAGCAAAAGTGAAGCTCTCTCTTGGCCCGGCTTCGCAGAGCAGAGAAGTCCGTTATCTTGCCTCCTGGTGGGATGTGGCGGCTGGTCCTTGTCCTTGTTAACAGGATCAGCGAGTCAACTTTCTTTGAAGAAGGGGATCTCGTCCTTCTCGAGGACGCAAGGTAGGAGTTTTGGTTGTTCACCATGCAAGAGTGGGTGCCTGCTTACGACGCAACACTGCTTCGACGCGGGACATGCGCCACAAGAATGGTGAAGTTCATGGTGATGATCCTCACTGAAGTTGCAGTATGCTGGAATGCTACGGAGAGCGTTGTTCGAGGGCACCTTTGGTCTTTTATAGTACAGTGGGGATTCCCTGCTAGGTGCAGGGCATCACAGCCATGATTGGCTGTGAAGCGGCCTGAGCAAAGGATGCTGGGAAATTTAGTTCTGAGCTTGGATTTTGAGTTTTGCAGTCTTCCACAGTTGGGGCCCCCTTTGTTCTCGAGGGAGCCTATGTTCTCGACACGCGGTCGGCCTAACAGCTTTTCTACTTGAATGGACCTCATTCGGAGCAGTTGGGAGTGCTGCTTAAGGACACTTTGACATAGACATAGACTCTGTGGGGATCAAACTGGTAACCCTTCGATTACAGCCAGCAGCTCTTCCTCCTGAGCCATGATCATAAAACAATATGATCATCTTAAAGGCACATGTCACTGTTGCAAGAAACAAATCAATGGTTATAATAATGAGATATTTTTAGACCCATTAGACTCAAGCTTTGTGTCAGAGTGGCCGGAGGCTCCAATCATAGGGCTTTATTTTTGTGAACCAGACAATGCAAGTAGAATGAGAAGGCCTAATTATTTTTGGTCATTTGGAGAACAAAGTGCAAGTTAATTTTTCTGTGCGTCATGATGTTTGGAAGCCACCTTTGATTGACATCAGAGGCAATGGACAAGATTCGAGATGATAAATGAATATATTAAATGATTGACAGGGTTGGATTTAATGATCGTTTGTCTATAATACATTTTTGAAATTGGGAGGAAATACATCACACATCCACCAAATGCCTGTCATGTGTGCACCTGCATGGAAATCACCAAAACTGATCTAATTCTAAGAGCTGTGGACATGGTTTGAGCTGGTGGTGTCACAGTGCTGACACCAGAATGACACTGTGCCAGACGGATCTTTTTCTGTTGTGCTCCCAAACCCATCATGGCGCAAGCTTGCCTTCTAAATCTGCAAACTCACACCGCACAGTTTATACATGCACAACAATGCACTAATCCAAGAGTTTGCGCTTAGACTAGACTTGTGCTGGTCCGGATATAGAGTAGTAGTATGTGCCATGGAGGGTCAAGACCAAATGAATCACTCTTCCTCTCATAACCACTTCAAAGTGATTTACGAATACGACATTAAACTTGAATTAAATTAGGATTTAAACTTGCAACTTCCAGTGGTATGTTTTTATGTGTCTTGATGTCTTTCTGTACGTGTTTTTGGCACCAACCAAGGTACCCCAATTTCCTTGCACACTGCAATGACAATAAATTCTATTATATTCTAAACACGTTCTTGGTCCTGATGGGCAACTTCACTAGTGTCTTGGACTGGCTTAATGCCTTGACAAAAGGGATGTGGTGGAACAAGTAATTTTCTAACGTCACCCACAATTAATTTATTCCAGGAACATTTCAACAGTTTAACAAACACCACAAAGCGCTCTGATGAGCGGAGGACACTTGTTACTAAGCCACGCAAACAGCAACGCAATTACAAACTACAGGTGGCGTCACACCAGCAACACACACCAGCTCCCCTTGATCCCACCTAAATCTAATACAAGTAAATGAATGTAAAAATGGTGCAGACCACAGAACCCTAAAATCAATAAAACAATGAAATTCATGAGTTGCCAATCAGGAGCTGAAGTAAGGGAAGCTGTCCCTCATGTTATCAATGACTGGAGCTCATCATAAAAGAATCAGACTTTTGGCCAATAATTCACTCCTCTGAGGTATGGATATTCAATTATCAGTAGAGCAGCAGCCTCGCAGGAGAACGTTGCATAATGCCAGTCCAATAAATAGCAGTAAGCTGACAAAAAAGTCAGTGGTGAGCTACCTTAGTCAGCTAAACTCTGAATATTGTAAGAACAGTCACAGAGCCAAGCATTCGTGGGATGTGAAATTTTTATTATGTTTATAAGAAAAAGAAACAAAAAAAGATCTCAATCACTGCCGCTTGTGCTGAGGAGTTTTTTTTGTTTCTTTTTGAATACAAAACCTGGGGGAAAAGAGCATTAACAGCTTCTTAAAAAGTGTTTGAGGATATAAGTGATGGTCATGTTAGATGAATAACCTCCATTATAGCCCCTCTCAAATCCTTGTTGTGTGTGTGGGCGGGTGGGATGCTTTTTTCAAATCCGCGTCAACGGCTCAATTTTTTTCAACTGCTTCTCATATCGTCAACCATACCTTTAACTTAACCAGGTATAGGGCGCATGGTGCAATGCATAACTGCAAAGTAGCAATTTTCGATGGGTAGCAAAATCTGCCAGAACACCCAGTGCCCAGCTTGAAAGAGCTCCTGTGTCAAAGATGTCTTCTGACTCCATTTATCTATTCATACATTGTAGCTGTATTGGATTCATGTTGATGTATATTTAAGGAGTTTCAAATTTGTAGAAAAAAATGCTGGGGTAATATATGTATAAGACAAGGCAAACCAACGAAAACTTTCACGACCCCCCTGCAGTACTTCTGCGGACCCCCTAGCAGTCGCGGACCTCCTATTGAAAAAACTCTGACTTAGAATGTTAAAGACAACTCACACCTGACCTACTTTCAGTTGGTAACTTCCAACACCAACACACCTGAAAGCAAAATATTCAATCAGCTCTTAACCACACATCTGGTTGATCCCTGGGACAGTGAAAGGAAATCTGCACCGAAGAGAACAAGTGAAAACACTGCCAAATATGACAAAAATGAAAATAAAATGTGGTAATGTGTATTATTTTGTTGTCCTGTAAATGGTGCGTGCACTCCTCACCTTAACTAAGGGAATTATTGTGGATGCATTGAATGTGAGTGTGTGTTTCATTATTTAACACCATGTGCTGTCCCGGGTCTGTGATAACGCCTTCATCACACCTCCCCTTTTGAGTGTGTGAGTTGCTGCCTCCCTCAGTGAGAATAAAATAACATGGCAGTTGGCCTCCGCATGCATAAATGTTGTCTCTCTCTTTGGATTTCAGAGATGCATGTTGATACCATTTTAAAACCAAGTGGGAGCAGGAGCCATTGTTTTCTGTAATCCGATGCGCTTCCTCAACATGATGATGTACCAGAGGGGGAAAAAAAAACAAAAACAGTTTTGCAACTCGTCTGCTGGTGATCAGACGCGGATCTACGGCAGTGAGAAAGGCTGAATCCCAGTTCCACCCCATATCCCTTCCCCTAACGCCGGGATTCCACCACATACGGCTCCGCTACGGAACAGCAGGCGGATCGAAATCACAAGAATACAGCGCCCACCGGATCCACTCTGCTGCAGGAGGCGGAGGAGAGCCGCTTACGAGATCTCACGAGACTCTCTGTAGATCTCGCGAGATCTCGCAAGCGGCTCTCGAGGTCTCGCGTGTCGTTTCACCGCAAGACATTGAATGAGATCGGTGGTGTATATTAACGCCCACACCCACAACAAACCATCGCTCCCTCCCACAGAAACCCACCAGCTGACCGTGTCATCAGGGTGTGAAATGACCGCTGAAAGACCTTTGACTCTTGAGTTGAACCCTGGCCCCTCACATTATCACCTGAAGTACAGTTCAACGTATTGACTTTATTTAATTTTGAAAATTAACCGGATATTTTACTCTGTAGCCGCATACAACTCCCGCTGCCGCCCGCGCTGCGCTGCACTGCACTGAATTGATGCGCTGTGCTGCGGCGTCCGGCAAAAATAGAAGCCTTGCATATCCGATCCGCCGTACGGCGGGCGGATTGTGTGGAATCACACACATTGATTATAATGCTTGCGTGTTTGATCAGGCTGCCATTCCGCAGCGGAGCGCAACCTTTCCGTACGCGATTGGTTTTAGCCGTTAGTGTTGCACATTCACATGAGGGGTAGGGGTATTCCAATTATCCTTTGGATCAAGGGGCAGGGCTGAAGGGTCTTGCCCTTGAAACAAAGATTTTCCAGGACCACATTAGCAACAAAGAGGTACGAGGAATATCACGCAAATAAACCCACAAATAGTTTTAATTGTAGTTGTTTACCTCTTATATGCTCATAGACACACGGAAGTTACACATAAAGCCACTAAGCTTGTTAGCTAGCATGGTTTAGCTTGGTTTATGTTTATAACAACACAACGTCTTTTTCAATACATACAAAGAGACAGCTAGCCCAGCATTCATATATGTCAAAGATATCTTATATTTCTGCGCCTTGTCATACACTATAACCATAGCAACTATCGCTATTGACGACGGCATGTTTACTGTGTGTGACTCGTCGCTTCTGCTGACATAGCAGCCGTAATGTTGCAGACACATTTGATAATGGTGGTTTCCCATTCCTTAGGGGAATGTTTTCACCCCTTCCGATTGCCACTCCGTTTTGAGGGACAAGGGGTAGACAAAGGGGAAGGGTTAGACAAAGGGAAAGGTAAAAAAGGAGAATTTAGGAGGATTTAGCTAAAGTGTCACATACTGATTGCAAACATGTTTACCCTTGTTTCAAACACACTGATTTTGGTGGGAAAGTGGTGATTCATCTCTGCAAGCTTTATCCCCAGAATACCTTTTTTTGTCATGAAAATGTCGGCTTTGCACACCCGTAAATTAGCTTTGAGCTGTTGTGTGCATGTGTTCGTATGTGTGTAGGTAAAGATGCTGTTTTGTGCTCAGCGAAGCACCTCCGGACTGATGAGTTTCCAATGAAGTGCAATGACAATTAAACAGTTCCTAACCTGCTATTTCCCTTCATTTCTTCTCAGCTCTTCATGCTGAGTGCTCAATGTGTCCACAGTTTTACAGTAGTCTGGCTGACAGAAGTGACAGCGAGAGAAAGACAGAGTCAGCATTTTCCTGAGCAAAGTGTTCAGGCTACACATATAAAATATATCTAGAAACATGCATGAGGCTGGAAAAAAATTGCATGATACACAGACACAGCAAGTGTAATTCCTACTGGCTGATCAATGGCGATAGTGCACATGGTAAACCCGTTCGGCAGGTGCAGACCACCTGCTTATTGCAGATTTTATTCCTGTAAACATACATTCAAAAGCAGCATCTAATCACGCCACCCGCCCCACGTTTGCTGAATCTCTACGCTTCCAACTCTGTTTTTGTTTCTTCTCCCTTTTGATCCCCCCCCCTTTCCCTTACTCTGCCTCTGTATCTTCTTCTGCCTTTATTTTCCCTCTCTCGCTGCCTCCCAGTGCACAAATAAGGATACAAACATGGCCATTTTCCCCCTCCTGTACGAGGCCCGCACCGTGTTCATTTGCATAACAATCTCCACTTGTTTTTCTGCTTAGATGGAATTCACAGCATGGTGCCGGCATGACTGAGACAGGGGTCATTGCTATGTATATCAGAAGGAGAGAGAGAGATGGAGAGTGAGGAGGGTAGAGTGAGTGAGCGAGAGAGAGTGAGAGAGAAAGTCCGAGTGTATTAACGTGATGTAGGTGGAAGTTGCTAAAGTACAAATTCAGATGCACACACACTTCCATGAAGATGCTTGTTGGCACACACGCTCTGACTGAGTGTAAGTGGTGGAAAAACACCTTGGAAATGTGTAAAAAGGATGCAGATGTCGGATGCCTGGAGTTATGCAGCTCTATAGTAAATGCCATGTAACAAGACAACAACGTCATCAACCTTCCCGGACATTTCATTTACTCATTTACTCATTTACTACGTTCATTGAATTGGTTTGAGAGGAGTTGACTTCAAATAGGAGTCTGCAAATATGTAAACAGCTGGACTATATCTAATTTATTTGGATAAAATGCAGTCATATATTATTTCAAAATCTTGTCTCCCCCTACCTGTCAAAGTTTGTCCGTCTCAGTTGTTTGTTTTGCTGAGCCATTTGTTTTTACCACGTGACCCGAGCCATGTCCACGTCCCAACTTCCTGCCCTTTGTTATTTTCCTGCTATTTTACCCGCTCACCTGTCTCTCATTGTTCAAATCATTGTGGGGGATTTCAGGCCAATAGCCAGCCTTATGGATGGGGGGGGATCTTTTTACCCAAAAAGTGGACTTATCGCCACCCACAACTGGACTGGATTGTGAACACAGGACAAATGGATCTCAGTGCGAGGACTTTAATTTGTTTTCAGTTTTCTTTTTTTAATTAGATTAGAATTATGTGGAATTGGTACTGGAAAAGTGAGTCATTTTTGTTTATCTAATACGACATGACCAAAAAACCTTGATTGGAGAGCGGGGGTGGGGGGGGGGGGGGGGGGGTCGTTCTCCGACACCCCTTTGGCTAAGGGCCAGCATTTAGACCCAGCTCTTTCTGTTCGACAGCTTGTGTTCTGCCTGACCGCTCTGTGGAGTTAGAGTTGAAGTTTATTTTCTTGAGAGACAGAGACTGGTCTGTTACGAGTTTTTCCCTGATTTTGATCTCTGCCTGTTTTGACCTCCACCCTTGGCCTGTTGAGTCTGACCTGTCTGCCTGTATCTGCCTGTTTAAGACCCTTGCCCGCCTGGACTCTGTTGGACTTGTTGGAATAAATACTTTCATTGCTCGTCAATATGAGCTGCTCCTGATTCCTGATCTGAGTTTGTGACCAACCGAACAAAGGTGGCTCACATTTCATCACAAGCGTTTCTGTTGGATGCACTCTATTTGTACTTCAGTGTTGTTTAATGAGGCAAAATATAGACTTTTACATTTGCATGATGAGAGTCTGCAGAGACACTTTGCAGCTATCATGCTTTAATTGATCATTACATAAATATCTTTGAAATCTGAAAATTGGAAATATATTTGTGTTTGAGTTATTGGAAAGAACAGACAGCTTGTCAAACGGGGACTCACTCACAACAAGCACACGCTCACGCGCACACACACACACACACACATAGGATACACACGCAGACATGTTAAAAGTGATGCGCACAATGGGGCTGATCCAAACAGCAACACAAAGAGCGTGACAGTGACAAAGTAGAAAGAATGACAGCAGAGAGAAAAAGCAAACAAGGCGGGCATTCGGGCTGATCAAGGCGAGTCTGAGCCATTTTTTATCCTTTATTTAATCAGGTTGTCTCACTGAGATCAACATGCATTCGTTGCAGAAAGACCTGAAAACTGAAAGACAGTTGACGGGGAAGTGACAAAAAAAAATTCAAGAAACCATTTCTGTTCCACATTCCAACCTTCACTCTGCAATTTACAGACAAAAAGCATCTGCAGAGTAGAAAACATGAAGTGTTTATTCACTTCAAAAACATTTATAAAAAAAAACCCACACACACCTACTCATTCATTTGGTCGTCAGCACACATGCAGAGATTCCAATCTTGCAGATCCTCCATACATCTTGCCAGTTCCAGAGAGTTCTCCACTCCAGCTTCCCCCTTGAGCATCCATGTACGTTAGCATGGGGCGTCCTCTCAGTCTGCGCCCGTGTGTTGGCTCCCATAAAACTAGCTTGCTGGCTAGGAATTGTTGGTGTCGGTGGCAGTGACCAGCTAGTTTCACCCTCCTGGATGCCACCCTGTCACTAAGCCTTGGCAGACCACCGTACAGATGCTTGTTGGTAACGTGCTTGTGCGGGTCAACGTTCATCGCCACACATAGCATCCGGGTGCAGCAGCCGTTCAAGGACTTCTGTAGGGTGGTGCTCAGGGTCCATGATTCGCAGCCATAGAGGAGCACGAACTCAAGTTGTCTGGAAGAAGTTAGTTTTGATGCCCCGGGAGAGACTTGACTTCCATACTCTGCTCAAGCCATTCAGAGCCCTCGATGCCAGTGCCTTCCTTACCTTTAGGTCCTGGACAGTTGAATGGAGGATGTTGTACATGATGGCCTCGTTATTTTTTGCATTTAACCTGAGTCCAACCCTGGCGCACTCCGTCTCCACTCTCTTCAGGAGCTGGTCAGACATCAGACAGATGTCATCTGCATAATTCAGATCTGTCGGGATTTCTCCTGACCTCCGGGGTGTCATAGTGAAGCCAAGATCTTGTTCTCTCCCCGAGATGGCTTTCCTAAGAGCATAGTCCAGCGCCGTGATGAAAACGAAGGGGGCAAGAGTGTCTCCTTGTAGCACCCCTGCGTGAATCCTGAACTCATCGCTCTGTCCGTCTGGAGTCACCACCTTGGCCCTTGTGTATGGGCTATAGAAGCCTGTACACGGCTTTTATAGCCCGGAGCAGGTTGGGAGGGACCCCGTAGGCTCGAAGGATCTTTATCATAACTCCTCTTTGGATTGAGTCTTCACTTCTTCGATTATCCGCCTCAAGTCCAGGATTTGAGCTACAGTTGATCTTCCCTTCCTTCTTGAACAGCTTGGCGATGGCACAGGTCATTCTGATGCCACAGTAGTTGTCCGGCTTGGCCAGGTCCCCAGCTCTCCCAGGAGGCCACCCTCTGCCTTGGACTGGAGCCTGCTAGTTGTCCTACCTTCGGCCTCTTGCTCCCACTCATGATGATCGCTGATGGTCTTCCACGATTCCTTGTACTGCCTCTCACCGTGCGCCGCCTCCACCTTCTCCACCTTGTTCACCTTGTCCATCATCTTTTCCCCCTCAACCCGATCATAATTATCAAACAGTTTGTGTTTGGCCTCAGTCAGCATCTCCCGGTTCTCTGCGGGTGCTTCTTTCTCCCAGTTTCTACTTGCCTCCTCCATTCCTGCTTGTGCCTGTACAACTTCCGGGTGCTTGGATGTAGGGGAGATTACAAGGAAGTTGTGGGCTGGCACTCACTGGATAGCTGTGCTTAGGTAATCGTGGAACTCCTCCACCTCCCCTTTGTGTGCTATGTTGGTGGGAGAGTAAATACACATGACAGTTGTTACTGGGTTCCCCTCAAATTCGGCAATGAGAATCTTTTCAGTGTGTTGATGCACACAGTGGAGAGCTCTTCGCGCTTGAGAGGTCACCATGAGCCCCACACCACCAGTGGCCGCCTGGGCGCTGTTCCGCCATACAGAGGAGGGGATGAATGTGCACCCGCTCACCCTGTGATCTTCAATTCGCCGGTCTGTGTGCACTCTCCTGTGCTCCTGTACTCCCAGTATCTCCACACCCCTCCCCTCGACGCAGTGCGTGAGCTCCTCCATTCGTGCCTACTCTCTAGATGTGTTTGCATTGAAGGTGGCCATAATGAGTGGCCTCTTGCAACGCATGAGCGCTTTGGACTGTGGGCTGTGGTCGGACTGAGCCCTTCCTCCAAGTAGAGAGTTTGGGGTCCAGTCGTCATAGTGTCCCCCCGAGGGAGAACAAGCACCATTGTCCGCAGCTTGGTCCCTGCGGAATCCCGCCGCTGAAAGAATAGTATTAGCTGTTGGTAACTCTGCCAAATTTCTGTTCAGTGTTAGGCTCTCCGTTGGTGAACCTAACTATGAACTGTAGGGCACAACTCCTTACAGCACTCTGGACGGAAGTCCTCATCCGTCTTTTCCCCACACCTCCAGTGCTGTCCGGTGCGAGGCAGGTGCAAGCACACCTATGGTGTTTGTTCGGAGGAACCAACTCCTAGATGGGTTGCCAGCCAAGGCAAGGCCCCATCTGCCTTTGCTATTTGACCCATAGCTGGGGCAGTGATAATACTCAATCTGTTTAAAAGACTTCTTCTGTCTAAAATACTGTTTCACTCTAATTCTATTTTTCATAATATTTGTGTGGTTGACATCTGTCCGACACTGAATTTCTTTTAAAAAGAGGGGAGAAGCTTGCAAAGTGGGATCTAGTCCATCCATACATCCATCCACCCACCCAGCCATCCATCTTTTTTATTCAAAATGTCTTTGCTTTAGCTGATTATGCATATCTATTGATGAATGAGACAAGATATGTCAAATAATTGTGTTTTTACTGGTCTCATGTAGTATTTCGCTTCAAAATATTTGTTTTTTAAAAAAAATAAAAAAAAACAACACAAAAGCAATACATTGACAGCCACTGTCTCGCAGATATTTTTACTACGAACGCTTCTGGTCATGTCGATAAAGATGGTATTTGGTGCAGCATTATGTCTTACTGAATGTATTCTCTCCTACAAATGAGTTCCATGAATGTAATTTTGTAGGAGACAAGGTTCCAGTGTGTGTGTATGTGTGTATTTCTCTGCTTCCCATAACTCTTTCTCTAACAGTTACACTTCCATGAAAACTCACAGGCACACACAGACACACATACACACACACACACACAGCGTTTCTCCCACTTTCTCTCTGTTTATCTCTCACACAAAACACTCTCCGTCCTCTCTGTCAGTGTCTTTCTTTCTATGGCTCCTCTGCTTTCAGATTCGTTCACAAACATAACGCTTGATCGTTATCCAACACTGTCATCTATTATTAGGTCTGCTTTATGAAACCCCCGTGCAACTTGCCACCAAACACACTGTGTATTGCTACTCATAGTGGACATTGATCCCACATACTTTTTTTCCCACTGTTGCTTTGTCTTGAATGAAGGTTGCATCAGTTAACATCAGCAGCTGCCACAGGACACCCCCTTCCCCTGCCTGTGAGGGCAGAGCAGACATAAAGAGCGCCAGTTAACACATATCACATCAGCCTAAATTCAGGGCTGTTGCACTTTCTACCTCACTGCTGGAATTGATTCGGCCTCCTGAACTCATGTGAACCTGACTCAAATAAGTTCCGAACATCATTGAGTGAATACATCACTATAACCATTAGTATATCTGGTACAATATCACCCAGAGCATCACATCTTTCACTCATTTGCCACATTAAAACAAATATTTAAACAAGTTATGAATTGAAGAAAAAACAAACACAAAAAGATTCAGCAATATGTAATGTGACATTACTGTATTACAACTATTGTAATGCTGCTTTGCATAAATGTTGTGGGTGGATACATTTTACATTTTTGACATGCTGAAAGTAGAAAAAATAATTTCATAATATTTTATTTATCTTACTAAATGTGTCTACTGAGGTACTTGTTTGAGTTTTTGTGATTATACTTTAAATCCCTGGAAACAAATTTATTAATTTTAAAAAACTAAAACATGAGATGGACAGTATAACAATGCGTTGGGCCCCTTCACCTTCTAACGCCCATAGAGAATGCAGATCCTCTACTGTTACAGTCAATAATCTGCACCGATTAACTAAACCTGACTGACACATATAACAACAACAATGATACCAACAATAACAACAACAACAACAACACTACTACTAGTACTACTACTAATAATAATAATAATGATATGATTCTGCTTGAGTAAAGAGCTGTTGCATATTATTTAACTTGCTAATTGGTTTGACTTACTAAATTTAGCTCGTATGCTGACATCAAAAGGAACTTTGGGTTGGTTAAGTGATGAATATACACATCACTACATGTATGTTCATGTTAACAGGGTTTTTTGCTAAATAAATAAGTATGTCCCTCTGTATTGTAACAAAATTATTTAAGACATAAACATGAATACTATCAACACTACTCGATCATGAAAAAACAACCATAGTTTTGTTCTTGTTTTGCCTTCACATATCTACACTACAGTATCCTATAACATTATCGTGTTGTATGCATATTAAAAGCATTCTATTAGTGAATATTACAAAAAGCAAGTGTGTGGAAATCACAATTTAGCACATCTGAGGAGCATGAAGTCACTGGCCTGCTGGATTTGGTTAAGAACTTTCACCAAGTACAAACAAGGGGCATAATTATAGCTACAGTGTACAATTTCTTACTTTATTTTTGATGACGCTTATGGCTAAAAAGCATTTCCAATGTAATACAAGAAATAATAAATACAAAAATCCACTTAGCTGGATTCACATGAACTGAACAGCCAGCAAACTGGTTGTCATTTTAGTCAGAGAGAGACGGACTGTTGAGAAAGACGAGGCCAGCAGAGAATACTGTTGACGACAACGGAAGTGTGTATCACTTTGCCATAATGCCATTCCGTTTGACCATGTGATTTTTATTTCCCTGTCCACATGGTGGGTACCTGCGGTCTGCCGTGTGAATGCAGCACAGTGCCACATGTTGTTTCACAGACATGGAGGAGGCAGATGAAAGGAGAAAGGCAATACTTTGAAGGCATAAACACCATTAAAATGACGATAACGATTAGATTCATGTGACAAGACTGCAGCTTTTTGGTGCAGCGGGCAGTGCTTTATTTGTCCTTCGAGATTCTGGTCCTGACACGATTGCATCATGGATTTGTGGACGGTATCCCTGTGCCTCAAAATCTGTTGTTTAACTGATGTTCACTGAATGTGTTTCTCCCTCCAGCTTTTTTGCCTCTCTGACTGAGGTCAAGATTGTTGTATATGGAAATCCCAGGAGAATTGCAGTCAAAATCGCTGAGATCAATTTTTCCTTTTTCTTGGTGCTGATAAGAACATTAAAAAAATGCTGCAATATCTGCATGATTTTATCCCGTATACTTGCTGCAGGCATGCATCCACAATAAGCCAATTAAATAATTGTATGAAAAAGTAGTTACAGTTAATGCTGCAATAATGATGATAAAAAAGCAAACTAAGAGAGGCAGATATCTATAGCCTGGATATATGTTAACTGACATGGTTGAAGCTGAATATATTTCTGACAAAGTAATGAACACACTGGCTTAAGGGGGCTGCAGAGGGAAAAAAAAACAGTTCTATTTTCATTTTCAACCTCCACCAAATTTTCATCATAATTATCTCAATATCCTTCCAAATGCAAACACATCCAATCCTGACAGAAAGTAATATGGTGAAAGGCCATTAAAATTGAGCACCAACCCCCCACCCATTCACAGACGCATACACATATGCACACCAATCACCTTCCAACTTGCCCCTGCCCTCCATCCAATAAAACTTTTGGCAGTCCTGTGCTGTTGTAATTGGCAGCCTGCTTGCCGTGCCGATAGACTCCCCTTAGTCCTTCGGGTCAAGAGTAATTTACTGAGCTGCTAAACGCCACTAGTTTTCTGTCTTCCTCTCTTTCTACCAGATCCAGTCACCCGCTACCCACTTCCTCCTTGCCCCCCCTCTCAGTATCCCATATTGAAATTCCCATCCAAGCTGTATAACAAGCTGAGATGAGGGCTTAATTCCTTGTTAATTAGGGACAACATCTCCAGCAGCTGAGGCTAAAACGGAGAGCACTGGAGGCTCCAGAGACATGAGGGCTCTGGCCAAGCTTGCGGCCCAGTCAGGAGAGGCTGGCTCGAGTTCAAGGAGCTGGCGAGGGATGGGGTTGGTAATGGAGGTGGTTGAATGTTTTGCGCTGGATGAGGATTGAAAGGGGCTGCTGTCTAATCCCCCACTGATGGCTCTTCCCGGCTAATAGAGCCTGGACAACTGGGCAACCGGATGCTCCTGTTGGCTCAGGAGTTTTGTCAGAGACACACATCATTGATTTGGCGAGCTCTAGCCAAGGAAAATGCCCTTTTATCTGTTTGTTCTCATTTGACGGCGCTCCACGTTTCACAAGGTGACTATTTAAAGGGATATTCCACTGTTTTTCCACCTACATTTTTGCAATTATGTGTTCATACAAAAAACCACAGATTGTAATCTCAATTAAAATGCAGGTAATTCAAGGTGGATTTAGATGAGGAAGCATTTGAGGACTAGTAGCATTGGGTGGTAAAAAGGTGGAGGAAACATGCTTTTCCTTTTCGTTTTAAGATGGCAAGAAAAAAAACATTTATTTGGCCCTGCATTTACACTGGCCAAGATCGCAAGTCTCACGTTAGAGGAGTGCATTATAAATACAGCTAGGATTGTCGCTATCCCTCCTTGCTGCCCTACTCAAGGGCCAGACTCCTGGGGAGCTCCAAACACTAGGTAATTATCCAACACCGCACTACCTGCTGCTTCCCAACCTGTGTGTCCAACACCACTGGAGGGAGGGAGGGGTGGAAGAGGTGGGGGAGAGAGATGGATGGAAATGGAGAGGGATCATGGGGAAATGACAGTGAGTGTGTGTGTGTGTGTGTGTGAAGCCTCTTTGTGCACGTGTGTGTATGGGTCCTAAGAGAAAAGGTAAACATGGTAATGATGCACGTGACAACAGAAACCTGATGGCTGATGATTTGTGTTGATAGTAGTGGCAATAGGTCATTGCAGCATTCATAATGCTCATGGCTGATGTGTAATCAAGTCGCTCCAGTTGTGAGTGTTGTAGAAATCGCTCTAAATGTTGGTGGTGCGTTTGAAGCTTTTGGAGCCGGTAAACCCAGAGTTTGAAACCGGACACATGCAACACTTTGCTACATAGAGGGATTGGAAACATAGCAAGTGTGTGAACCACCTGATAAAAAGTATAGTAATTGGCCCCGTTGTTAGGGGCTCCGGAGCTGGGTGAAGCATATTACCCACCTAATGGATGACGTGAGATAGTATGACGGCAACATCACAATATTTGAGTACTGCCATGCCAAGGGATTGTTGTGAACATGCTGGGCCCTGTAGTCCTGGGTTGGAACCCGGATTTATTTATTTATTTAGCCGTTTTCCATCTGAATGAAGTGGCAGGTTTTGTGATCTTACTCCGTGCTGCTCAAAACACTCTGAAAAGGAACACAAAGTGAGTGAGAGGCAGCAAAAAAGCTTTCTGCCCTTGTGGCTCACCCTGTTAAAATGTCTTTATTAGGAGTCAGGGACTGATCACACTGCTAATTGACCTGCCAAGGTCAGAGAGGAAGGGCAGCCATGGTAATTAGCATGCTCTTTGGTGCAGCAGGGCCGCGTTCAGCTTCAGCGACATTAGTATGCTTCACTGTGGGACTTAAGGGTTACGCTAAACTGCACTATAGCCATTAGTATGCTTGCTTCTCAGAAGACAATGCTGTGCTAGGCTGTGTTCTTCATTAGTCTGACCCATCTAGGGATGTAGCTGGGTAGTGAATACACACTGAATAAAACAAACTTTGAGGTATTGTAAAATATATTTCAACATGTGTCATATACATATATGATTATGAAAACTGCAACATTTTCAGCAATTCTTGGTGTTTGTCAATCAAAAAAATATATACTTCATTTCTGGAAACAAACAACAATTATAGATTCAAGATAATTAGGCAACATTTAATAAGTGTCTTTATGTTTATTTTAGTATGTACACTGTACACGATACTTTGTTTGATATTGGATTCCTAAAAAAAATGCTTAAAAAGTACTACTGCCAATTGTGGTTTTCATCAACATCATCCTGAGTCATTTTGCTCAGCCGCTTCACCCTCATACACTTGATGTTTCCTGGGTTGACTTGTGGCTTCTGTATTTCAACCCTATACCTATATTTTCATTTCATTGTCCGAGGCCTGAGTGCATGAACACAAGTCTCTCGCAGCATTAATATGCACCTCATCAGCAGGCCGTCACCAGGCTCAGCCACACTAACCATTGTTCCACCACAGTTACATTGGATCTGCTGATGAGGACTGAGCACTGTGAACTCCATGGGCATAGTGGCTTCCCGGCCACAGAAATGACAAAGAAGTTCTGAGCGCTTGGGTCTTCCGGGACTCGAATACTGATTTGTGATTATGTTGGTTCTTCTTTTCATACACATATCTACTGTAAATACTTGTGAGAAGTAACTGAGGGGAGTGTGTGAAACAGATGCCCCACAGAAAGTGGCAATGTGATGTTGTTGTTGACATCCAGTGAAGACAAATGACGTGTATGTGTGTGTGTGTAGGTTTTGCAAGTGCGTTCCTTTTGTTTCGTCCCTGCAACCAGCATCCATGCCACACCAAGACATTGACAGTCAGCTCATCTCTCCTACATCCCCCCAGACTATTCCTCCCCTCCCTCCCCCCTATCTCTCTTCACCTCTCGTCCACATTTGTCTGATTTAGAGTGATCAGATGTGAGAGCCGACACCTGCTGCTGTTGTTAATGCACTGTGGGCTCCACATTATAGCAGCTCACACAGCTTATACTCCCACTCTGCTGTGGGGGACCATGAATCTGGTGGCATGTGGAGATTTTTTTTGTTTATATGAAATGCACCAATATTTTCATCCCTGATGCACAAGGATGAAAGTTACCCTTGATTAGTGTTTAATATTATCTATTCTACCACTGGAGCACCATCCTCCATGTTGCTCATCAACTCAGATATCAATCATGCAGACTTTATCGTTGGACTATTCTCCAAAAGGCCAGCTGACCTGCAGTTTTGATGCAGATCAGCAAAGGGTGAGGAAGTTATATGGTGAAGAAGTTATACATCATATCTCCCAATTATACTCCAAACGATTGCTGATCAGGTGGCAGCTAAATGGTGAAAAGAGGAAATAAGAGAAAGGACTAAAGCATGCAGTGCTGCCCAAAAAAAATCACAGGAAGTCGCTATTGGCTCTCTGAAAAGTCGCTAGAAGTCGGTAGGTTGCGGAATGACGTAAATATGACGTGACCACGCCCCTTTACGCCATACGTCGTGCCGTTGTTTCGCTAGAGCTGGCTGATTCGCGGGATTACGTTATTCGTGACACCATCACGCTTCATTTGCATACACCGTGCTGTTCATCGGCATCTTCCCCCACTCTGTTTGATCTCAGTTTGGGGGGTTTTATGTATTTATTTATTTATTTGTGTTTTTGTTGTTGTTTTTTTTTTTTTTTTTTGAGGAGTGGGGATGGAGAAGAAGGAAAGGGAGACGTTTTTTTTTATTATTCAATAACTGAGGAGGACGAGAGCTCAGCTCGGAGGAGCAGTGAGTGTGTGCAGCGGCAGCCAGTGCAGCAGAGACGACCCAGACCAGGAAAAACTAAAAGTCGCCAGACACACGAAAAAGTCGCCAGATTTCTTGTCAGTCGCTAGATACGTTTTTCAGTCGCCAGAGACGGCCAAAAGTCGCTAAATCTAGCGAATTGGCAACACTGAAAGCACGATAGTTCTGGTGCTGTAATTTTCAAACATGTTAAAAGTGACACCTTGAGAGGTTGAATGTTTTCTTTTCTCCCCTCCTTCACTAGTCAGATACGACATTGTCAGAAAAAAAATTTGTCAGCACTCATACTTGTTGGTACTTAACAGAAAAGCAGGTTCTTAGAACTGTAACCTTTTGTCTCTATAATTTGACAAGTACCAAATGTAGAGGGAACAGACAAAATGTAATTGTGTCAAGGCATCATCCCCAAGACAACTGATTATCCGAAACTGCTGAACAGGCATTGGCTCTGTCCATCACTTCAACCACCCAAAGTCTGTTCACAAGACCAATTATATCACATTTTAAAAACATACATTAAAAATCATTGGTTTATTGTGTACGGAATATGATTTAGCTGTTTCAGTTTGCACACACATGTTGCCTAAAAAAGATGTCTGTGAGTAATCTAAAGTACACGCCCACTGATAAATGATTCTTTGTCCTTCATTCAAGAAACATGACAATAATTCATTGGGGGATTTTTCTTAAACACATTGTAAAGTTAGCTGCTGATGAGTGACTGACTCATCAGCAGGGTCTCATCTTAATTCAATTTGACCAATGTAACCATTGTTTGCTGCGTGTAATTATGTGTTGTTGTTGTTGTTGTTGTTGTTGTGTTGTTTAAAAACACTTTACTGACCCACTGATGGTAACAGACAAGTTAGTACTTTTGTAAAATGAATGCTCTCCGGAAATTGTTATATTGTAAATGAGATTATTGTGTATGAGTGTATATGTTTGGGTGTGGCATTTGCACAGCAACTTATCACGCATACCTGCACCTCATCAGTATTCATCTCCTGCATTATTTAAGCCCGGCTCGCCTCTCCGACCAGTCAATTGTTTTACCAGTGTGCTAACGTTCAAGGCTAAAGGGCTGTCCACACCAAGAACTATAAAGATAACTATAACGATAACGATGGCATCATCCACACCGGTGAACGAAATCGCTGTGTTGTTCCAATCCCTCTATGTAGCACCTCCCGCAATCTTCGTTAACAATGTACTTATCCCAACTTGAGATTCCCAAGGGAGAGACAGTGCCGCACATAGGATGGGTGGCGCTCAGCTTTTTAAGCTCGATGCTGCGGATCGGCGCGGTGCCGCGGATTGACACGGTCCCCGAGGATCGGCGCGGTGCCGCGGATCCACTCTGCTGCTGTGGCATTTGCTCACATTGCCCTGTGGCCAGTCCGTCACTGTCTGTGAGTGATGCAGTGATGTGTTGAACATCTCGATGTGTCATTTCAGATGGATTTTGATTGGCTGTCAGTATTTCTAACGTTCATCAAATCGCCTCCACTATCGTTGTCGTTAAAGCTGTGGTGTGGACCGGAGAGCTAACCAGGAGTTGGCTTAGTTGAGTTAGTTGAATGAAAATGAACACAATTCTTTCCCCCGTTCTGCTTCTGCTACTGTCTCACTTTGAAGGTTCCCCTTGGTCATTAAGCAACCCCGTTCTCTATCCATGAGACGGTGCTGGCTGCACCTTTCAGCCACGATCACATGCACAGCTGAGTAAACGCTAACGTTTTTTGTTGTATGGTTGTTTCATCCACACGGAGCTGGCGTTTAAAGGAGCCCGTGTACACAAATCTTTGAAACTGCCCCCCAGACTGGATAAATCCCTAAATAGCCTATACGGGTCTTTCTTGACACACCTCCTCCTTAAGTTGCGCATGTCCCTATAGTATCACAATGACCAACAACAAATATGGCCTGCTATAGTGTTGTGCTCATGCTGCAGAGGCTACTGATCTTGATATATAACAGCAAAATCTTTTTCTCCTTGTCTACCACTGCATATATCAATGTCTTTTACTTGTGTTTCTTCTTTGCTGTTACACTTAATACACATGCTCTATTTTTTCTTCTCTAGTTTGTTGTATTTTGTGGCTGCGTTACAGCGCTACCCACAGCCCGGTTGAATATATTACAGTGTTTCAGTGGTTTCATGAGGACACAAACAATTCCTGAGGCGGTGCCATGTTAATGGAAAACTTTTTCAAAACGAAATCGGCTCCGTTTCTGTGTGGACATGGGCTGAGAGGGCCCTCAGAATTTCCCAATTAAGTTGGGGTAGGACTCTGTACACTATAGGTCTGCTTTGTGTATCAACCAGGTCAGTTTGTCCGACTGTCTACTCAAAGTAACCATCTTCGCACCAAATCCTGTAAGCCCTCGCTGTTTCCTCCCCAATGTTACATCTTGGACATAGATTGGGAGTCATTTTGTACTCACCTGGACAAGTAAAGGTGAGACATGTTCGCCTCTTTTCCCCTCCCTGCTGTCTGCCCTTTTTGTGTAAGAACTGGATGGTTGAGGCTATGCAATTTGGCTGCTTGTTAAAAAATTCAAGACATTAAGTGGCCAAAAATAAAAACATATAAAACCAAAATCTGTTAGTATCATGACATCATATTTGAACTGCAAGGGAGTCTGGCTCTGCTGCTCCACCAGTGCTGTTACTTTGTTCAGTGACAGAATACTGAAAAATATGTTAATACTGTATTTGGTGAGACATTACTTTCTGTTGTACTGGTAGCTGCACTCGGCTGGTTGGGTTAAAAGGCATCTTTTGCCTTATTGACTACTAAATATTTGGTTTGTCACCATGATGTCGCTGCACCTTTTTTCCCCTTTGTTTTCTCCTGCACCAAAATCACATAAGCTATCTGGTAAAGGACAACAAAATCATGTTCTGTAGAATTAAAAATTATGCAGAAATATTATTTTCACAATCTATTTTGGAGTTACGTGTCATCCCAGAAGTGTTTGAACACACTGGACTGCTGTCATTCTGCCCTCTGCTCTCTTTTGTCGCTCAGTCTTCTTCTTTTCTCTGTCTTAACTCACTTTATCTCTCTTTCTTCTCAGCAGCTGGCTTGGATACAGATAGAGCTCACTCTGGATCTGATTAAGGCTCTGCTGAGTAGAATCAGACACTAAACATAAATATCTGGGGGCATCTGACAAAAAGAGTCGAAGTGTAGATCGGGTTTCTTCCCCAGATAAAAAAAATGGATGTGACTTGACTGGTTGCAGAGTGACTCAACATGTCAGCTCTAAGGAGACGGGCCATTATCATCATCAGAGCTAATTTCATTTCCCTCTCTTTGCATTTGTATTATTATTCATCCATTTAGTGGGGATGCACTTGTAGATGATTTAAGACTGCCCACTGTCATAATCTTCAAACTATTTCCAATCCCAGCATTGAATTGACAAAAAGAGCTGTTTTCTTTTGGTGTGGTAAATTCAATGATTATTTCCTATATCTACTAAGATCACAATGCGTTCAAATCAAAGTTATAATGATTAATATCTAATGACTGACTTTTATTTGATGGCCAATATTGTGTAGTGTTTGTTGATTATTTGTCAAAGGAAATTTGTTTTAAAAATTAGAATGAGATATATTCAGTGGTAAAATGCAGGTTGAGGTCATTTCACATACATTTGCTCTAGGTTCCCAAAATTTCAGTTTACACAATTTACAGTTATATTTTAGCATTTATTTATTTGAGTTGATTATATCTGACCAAATATAATTGTGGGAAAAAAAGCCAAGATTTTTGCATTCTCTCAGGCCAATGTTCCTCTCTCTGGCACCCAGACACTCAAAAAGCTCTAATTGTTATAGCTTTGCTCAAAAGTCCGTTGAGTGCAGCACACACTATTTTTTTTTGTAATTTCCATTATTCACACATGTTGTTTCCCTCAAACACACTCCTACAGAGAGGGGACCAGGGTGAATTGCTATTTGGTGTTGCAGGGCATTAGCCACTGATGTCTTAACACTTGTAAATGAACCCACCACCCCTCCTAATCTGTCACTTTAATGCACTATAGATTTTATTTCAGCCTCTGTAGTATCACATTCTCAATAATCATCAAGCCGATACTGTTGTCCCCTCCTGCAGAAATTAAATCTTGCCGCTGAGTGCACAACTAATAAAAGATGTTGCCGAAGGAAATAAAAAAATAAATATGATGAATCATAAGCAGCAGGGATTTGTATTCAGATGCAAAAGACAATTACACAAAGAGTTTGAATTTATCAGCTGCTTCGCCTCCCAAAGGCTCAATAATGGGCCACTATCACTGGGTGCTGGGAGCAACACACACTCCCTTACACACGCAATCCACTCTTATAGACATCTGCACACTGTGTGTACAAACATATACACTCATGCATTTAATGCATTTGGCATCCACGTACACACAATATCCGATAATCTTTGCTGAGAACTAAAATATAATGATCTACAGTATCAAATTAATGTTGGGATTAAATTATCAAGATATTTCGCAACATATACAGTACACATTATTTTTTCTGTTTCCTTACAACTGAACATGTGCAACAAATCCTTACTATGCTGTAGAATGATGCATCAAAAGACAGTATTTCATCCATCCATTAAATGATGAAAGGAAGGAACTAAAGGGGGTAAAAACCCAACAACTGCTGATTCACTGAGGTGTTTGCTATATGTTTGGAGATTTGACAGAAAAGTGTCATCAAACACTATAACCTGTTGCAGAACCATTCACTTCAAGGTATTTTTTTCACTTCAAAGAAGAATTTAATGTATAATATAAGCAAAAGGGATTTTCAACTTTTATTTATTTTTTTTACATTGAGAGTGTATTGATTGTAAAGTCTTAAAATCCAACGCAACAGATCTCTGGCATCCTAATTTACTCCTTTTAAAACTTGAAATCTGAACCTGAACCACTTTACTTGACCCAAACATTCTGACACACAAGCAGTGATCCACTAAGTTCGCATTGAGAATCACCGTACAAAGCTAGCATATGTTGACCGCCGAGGAATTACCAAGCCACACTACTGTCACAACATTCCTTCAAGAATATTGGACCTGCGGTTGTGTTTCAACATATAAGCAACAATAGTGTAGTCACCTGACTTACGAGAACCACAATGTCTGTATAATATAGTGCAAAGTTTTGTTTTTTTTTGTTTTTTTTTCCCCAGGCCTGTTGTTAATGAAAGAGACCAGTTGCAAGTGAAGGCAACTGTGATCACGGTGAATTGAGAATCTACGGTGAATCTAGCTTCTGCTCAGCAGAGATGCTTCACTTGGTAAAGCTGCCGGACAAACGTCTCCCCTGATAGCTCACACATAACCCCCTTGTCATCCTTCTCCTCTCCTCTCCTCTTGGCCTCTGTCACCCCTCTTTCCTCTCTTCTTGTTGGCTAGTTGACAGTTGGAGCCAGTTGGGGTCGCCTCCCTTACCTCCCAGGGGTTCGGAGGGTGTAGCTCTGGAGCTGGAGGCCCCACGCCCCAGCGGCTCTCTGACTCGCCTCCAGCGATTAGGCAGTGAAATGCTGGGAAGTCCAGGTCACGCCTCTGGGAAAGCGGGCCGTGGGCCTGGAGGTTTGGCCTGAACCGACTCATCTCTTGCAGTGAAACCACGCCAGACACGGCCTGCCAGGCGCTGACTTGACCTCCTCAAAGTGATGTGGCACAGGCTGGCAGAGCGCTCGCTGCTGCCACTGAGTTTGAGCGGAGCAACAATCACCGCCCCTGTTTCATACGGTATTTCCTTCTTTGTTCCTCTGATGTTAATTTAAGTTTTTGTGCATTATATGTATATATATATATATATATGTGTGAAATATATATATATATTTCAATGCAATCAACACCAGTAAACCCAAATATTGACTTCATGTAAAAAAGCCATTGGGTCTGAATGTGATCTGCACCCTGTTAAGACTACAAATAAAAAGATGAAGAGATGCAATGAAGTCCCCATAAACAGACACAATAGAAATGTTGAAGTATTAAAACGATGTGAATCGAATGAATATTTGTTTAATATCCACCAAGGTAGGGTATTCAATTTACTTATAATAACAGTCTTCATTGAAATTTTTTTTAGATCTTCTTTTTTGTGTAGTTTTCATATTCCTTTGAGGTTTAGCATGTCATATTTCACATGGTAGTTTTCTAAGAGCTGCCATAACCACACGCATCGGCAATGTATCTTTGAGGTCAAAACAGACCATGACCCTTGTTCTTATTATCACCCCAAAGAGATTGTAACCTGCTCAAAGCTTCTAATACCCCCTATCTCTGTGCAGTGGTCTGTCAGAGCTGGCATTAAAGGGCCTGGGGTCTGGTTGGAATGGGTGCATCCTGGGAAAACATTAGAGAGTGCTACTGTTCGTGATCTTCCTCTCTTTCATCGTTTTGAAGTTTTTTCTTTGGCTCCTCAGACTCCATCACCTCCCACCCACTCCACCCATCTTCTGACCCAGTTGAAGATAAGGTAGGGGGTGAAGACAGCAAATATGAACATGTCTCTGTACTTCACTTTATAACCACTTCCATGATTTTTTTTTAAATTCATAAGCATGCCCAAGTGCGGTGGCTACCAACATAATCAGACCAGGCCTGTATTTTAGCTCTTGGGGGTTTAAATTGGTGAAAGATGGGCACAATAATTTCATTTCATGGGATTGCTGTTGATAACTGTCAAGAACAAGAGATTTTCAAACAAGAGATTTTCAAAAAGCAGCTATTAATTTAGCATTCATCCAAGTGATATTCTATGCAGGTAGCTTGGGTTAATTGAAGCTCCGGTACAATGAAACTGTCTCTCAAATCTTGGCTCGGTTGTTTTTTTCCCCTCCTGCAACCTTTTGACATAAATCATCCTTAGCTGTGCTATACTCAAATCAAACTGACAACGTTTTTTTCAGACTTATTAAAAGTACACAAAGTAAAAGAACGAACATGAAAAAGAGGTGGAGACAAAAAGAACAAAGACTCTCGTGCCCGACTGGACACTTTCTGGCCATCCACCTCTAGCTGTCCATGATGGGTGGCTGCCTGGTGGTTAAATTGGTCTGCCTCAGTCAGTTTTGTGTCAGATAAGTCCACAGAGAGTGTGATTAAAGCTAAGCCACTGATATTTATGTCAAACTCCATAGTTGTCCTAAACCTCCTTGGATGGTTGAAAGAAATTTGTCACTGATGAACTAAACAAGGAAGAGGTGAAACAGTGTAAAAAGTGGTGTGTGGGGGGGGGGGGGGACTTCCCATTACTGTGATGGCCTCTCCTCTACCCCATTAAGGTAGCATTGATGCTAACTACCAATGTACTGTTGAGACACTATTTGGTGCTGCTGTTTGTAAATGCTGTAAATTGCAAGTTCCCTCAAAGAGTTGTACAACACAAGAGTCTGCCACCCTGTCCGCCCTAACACAGAGGAAACTACAGCTTTGTCAAACAGGCACGTATGCCAATATTTTGGGGTAGAACATCATTATTTAATGTATAGAAAAACTACAACATACAAGACTTAAACAGCTGACCTACTTGGCATTGCAAAAGTAACTCAGGAGAGAGAATAACATTGGTTGTTATATGGCCAAATTATCAGTCTGGCCTTATTGTCCAGCAGCCAGAACTTGTGTTGGAAGGCTGCACAGGACCGGATTTTAAGTCTATGGACCCCAGGAAGAGCAGCTGGTTGTCAGGGTGCCAGCTAAAAGGGATACATCCATTATAAACAATAAACACCAGGGTCTTGAGCAGAGCCAAAAAAATGAAACCAGTGAACCAAAAGTCCACTTGACAGTCCCATTTCCTCTTTCCATCGGCTTTCTTTGGGGACCAGAGCACGAAGTAGGGGAGTCAATAATTTCACCATACTTGAGAAACACTCAAATGCAGCACACCACACTATATGTAATTTAGAAACCTTGGTATTAATCTCAAAGTAATTCTATGCAATCGCTACAGTTTTGCAGTATTACTTTGAATTACAGAGGCTAAATGTGGCAAGTAAAACACTAAATAGATCGCCAAATGGCTCCAGTGGTCAGGGCTGTAAAGAAATGGATCAAATAGCCTAAAACAGTTCTACCAAGTTAAAGTATGACATCAGCCATCTTCTACAAAGCACCACTGTAATGGAGGGTGAACACTGATTAACCCCACTCATTTTGAGTAGCAACTCCAACACTTACTGTACAACAAAGGTAAACACACTGCATCTATCCTGTAAGTGATGGCAACTCCACCACTGACTTCTTTAACAAGGTTTGAGGCCTGAAGATGGAACCAGGTGACATGATGTCCTCCGATGAAGCCTTCCAGTTCGCATACATACCATCCATGGAATCTGTGGAAACAATGAGGATACCAGTTACTACAAGACAGCAAACTTCACAATGGAAGAAACCCCAATACCTGACTAGATCTGCAGACTCTTGGACCTCTGCCTGAACAACATCTAGTTCAAGAGGAACTTCTACAGATGTAAACATCAATATGCCATGGGCTCTCTGGTATCTCCAATTATGCCTCAATTATGCCTTATGCCTTTTATTGGTCATTCAATGGACAAGAACATCAAGTTCAGAGGAGAGGATGCAATCAACATTTCTTGACTGTGCCATTCACTAAAAAGAAGACAGGATCTTGCACATTGCGCGATGGTTTAGTCGTAGACCTCAAGGATCAACATTGCTTCTTCAACTCCTGCCACCAAATGCAACGCAAAAGTGGTCATCAGAAGTCTTTCACACCAACTGGAAGGATCCAGTGCTCAGGCCCAATTTAAAAAAAACACCTGTGTGTAGAAGTAGTAGAAACAGGCTCACAGTCTCAGGTGAAACCAAGAACCGTTCTCACTCCCGCCTGACCTCAGGTGTCTAACGACTTAAGCCACAGTGGGATCATTGGCCTCCCAGGGATTATTTAAGTGAAGTCCCCTCCTGAACTGATAAAGCTCTTTATCAAGAGCAAAACGTCTTCAGGACATTACGAAAGTCCACTTGACTCGAATAACCTATGTTCTATTCAGATATTGATCTGTTCACTTATGTGAACTATTCACTTAAATGTTGAAGAAAACATGAAATTAAATGGAAAGAAAAGATACAAATAAGCAATTATTTTAACTTTGAAAGTAGAGTTTGAGGTAATATGTTTAAGAATGACCTTTAATGTGCATTTTTCATGTAACTTCTAAGGCTCGTTTTGTATCAAAAACCTACTATTAAATAAAAGTACCACAATATAAGTGGAAGAAAACTTGAATTTTCTCTTCATTCTATGTGGGTGTCTACAGTTTTCTCCATGCCTACTCTGGACTATGGTATTCCAATGATTATGATCACTCTGAAGTGTATGATTGCAGAACTTGGCAGGGGAGGAAATCCCATGCTGAGGTTAAGCCTGTGTGCAATGCTAAATGACAGAGCATATATTAATATGAAATCCATCCAATTATCACTAATGGAGCACTCCGATGTGATACAATACCCAGTCGTTTCAGGTCCATGAGCAGACCCTCAGTGATGCTTACTTGAATCCCCTGCTCTCTGTGCTATCGACATTACCTGTCTCTCTTGGTATTTCTTTGAATGTATTATCTGCCATACATGTATACTGTGTGTCTGACTGCCAATTTAAGGTTTAATATTCTTTTTGAATAACACTTAGATGAATCAGCCAATTTACCTATCATTCAGGACTATGATTTCCAAATCTGTTGCATGCCACTGGACCATTGGGGCATTGATTCAGCATAGCCTAAAAATGTATTATTTTTATGTTAATATAATTAAATAAATAAACATAAAAATATAAAGGATATGAATCATGATATAATTCTATTATCTGACATCTCTTATCACCCCATTACAAATCACTGTAAAAAGAAAATGTACATGTTTATTTTTCTATTTGTCTTCTATAAAAAATGTAATATTTCGAAACTGGGGCAGTTACAGTTGTGGGCCAGAGGACTCAGTAGTCGATAGGCTTATTGCTCAATAATATTGCATTGCACCAAAATGTGTTTAGGGTGCGAGGCCTTTAACAAATGATGTTTCTAGCGCCAATATGGCATCAGGTTTCCTCCAACACCCTGCAAAGAAAAACAACAGCTCTATCGGATATCAAATGAGCTGCTCCTCACTGCAAAGAATCATGTCACTGTGCGACTCAATGTGTTCTTTTCTCATTCACTGATCGGCCCTCCTCTGCCCCGCGGGCTGCAGTAATGGCTGGCATGGCAGTCAGATTGTACCATCGGCTACTGTAAAGCACTGATTACAGCTGTTGAGGCCCTCCACCTTTTCCTCCCAACTCTCTTGTTTTATTGCCTCCGTAGCATGTGTCAAGATCTGTTGTGAGAGTGCCACTTAATGAAGCCATACCTGAATTTATTTGCAGGCGCTTCTGCAAAGACCGAGGGAGGAGGTACCAATTAATAGAACCTAAGAGCACCCGGTGATTTATAATGAACAAGCATGCAGGTTATAGTAAACATAACACTCAGTGTAATAGCCCAGGAGAGAGACGGGAAGTGGAGAAAGAACTGATGAGGAGGAGGAGGAGGAGGAGAAAAAAATAAATGTTGAATTGTCCCTTGGTGGATGAACAGAGTCCTTGTGGCTGACGGGAGCTGTCTAAAGCAGCTAAATGAATAATCATCTGTGAGTTAGACTGGAGACAAACGCTTAACGAGGATGATGTGAACCTCACTGACATGAGGGGGCTGGAGAGAGAGCGACTGACAGAGAGAAAGACTGCGGCAAGCAAACATACTTGGCTCTGAAATGAATGGCACCAACATTAGAATAGCGATGAAGTTGCTTTACTCAACAGGCCATAGCCAGCCATCCCTGTAAGGTTGAGTAGTTGTTTGTCAGAATTTCCAAAAGGGCAATGAATCCCCCACTCATTTCGAGTCATTCGCTGCTGGTGCATGACAGGAACAAAAGAGAAAATGTGAAAAAAGCAAATGAAACACTGACAGCGCTGACAGTTGAGGACAGATCTTTAAGCAAGCTTTTATGAAGCATCTCAAACCTAAAACTTTGGCTGATCCGGGGGCACTCGCACTGCTTACAGATGTCAGTGCCACAAACCTGTCTCGCAGCCCTCCTCACATGTCATCTACTTCACTTTACATCGCATACTTTTGCAGTATAAGCCACAAGAGGCAACGCTGCTGTGGGTTCAGGACAAGGAAGAGGCTTCATGGGGCAGTATGAGAAGCTTTGCTCTCTCACTCAAAAGCTCACCATGAAGTGGTAGATTGCTTTTATGAAACACAGAGAGAAAGAAGGCAAAAGTTCAATGAGTCCTGCATTGTCCAACACTAACAATTAAATAATCATAATCCTTGCTAAGTGATGTTGTTCTGGACTTGAGCAAACCACTCGTGTCATCTGGACTTCAGTAAGTTTTGAACAAACTATAGATTGGCAAAAATCCCCTAAAGCCTTTGGGATATTGAGAAAGAAAGTACTGTGCAAGTCAAGTACAGCTTCTATGCAGTCACTGAGGGGTCTGAAGAGGTAAAATATGCAAGACAGCACATCTGGTTTAGTATAGAAGCTATAATCTACAATGTGTCACATTAATCATAACTGTTATCTTCATTTTTATGGTTTTTGTGGTTCAAAGGTATCACTTTCATAATAGTGAAGCCAAAAGAAACTGAAAATATCCACTGTTTCTACGCACAGGTTGCAGCCAATGACTATCTTTGGGTTGAGTGGGTCACTATCTCCCCACTACTTTAATGACACCCAGAGTTGCAAAGGGGCAGAAAATTCCCGGTAAATTTCCAGAAAGTTTCAATGGGATTTATGGGAATTTATGGGACTTATTGGGATTTATTGGGAATTTATAGTAATTAAATGGAAATTCGGGGTAATTCAAACAAACTGTGTCATATCCAAACATAAACATTTTGGTTTTGTCACATCCATGCAAAATAAAACGATTAAAAAACATGACATTTCAACGGATTTGTGTGCAGAAAAAAGCAGAAGTAGAGTAGGAAAAATATTTTTTGTACTGACAGACTTTCCTCCCACATTAGCCTGACTGAAATGCCTCCACACATCGGATAGCACACACATTTTTCTATAGAATAATAACAAAAAAAGCTTAGAAAAACAATAATGCAAGTTAAGCATTACTACTATAGATCAAATATATTTACTCCATCATATTATCAAAACTCACTTGACTTTATGTAGTCAGCGAGCTCAAATGTGTCTTCAGTAGTTTCGTGCTTTTGTCTCAAAAGTGGCCTAAATTAAATTAAATCATCTGCACATGTGATGGAGGAATGGCAAAGATATTCAAGTTTGCATTAAATCTGGTTGTTTTAGTCAAGATTATGCTAAAATATATTTTCCCCAAATATATTTACCCTCAATTTTGTAAATTTCCGGTTTATTCCAATTAATCCCTGTTAATTCCCATATACTCCCCTAAATTCCCATGGAAAGTTTTCAATATTGAAAATTCCCAGAATTTTGCAACTCTACTGACACCGCATACAGAAGTGCTACATTCCCACGAAATACGGCAGAGAGCAAACCAGATGTCATTTTAGTGGAAGAGAAAAGGACAGTAAAGTTAGGGGAGGCCAGCAGAGAATACCATCGGTGGCACCAATAGATGTGAATGCTGTGTGTGAATTTTAAAATTCTTTACAGTTTGTGTAGTTGTTCCGTCCCATTCAAAGTCTGCAGACGGCTCTTTTGCTGGAAATGGCCACAGCGTGCACCATCAGTGAGTGAGTGTGGGGGGGAAGGAGGTCGTGTAGCATGTCAGAAGTGCCTCTCAGATATGAAAGTGCTGTATAGAAATACAGCTATTCAAAAAACAAAGTATGAAGGCCGAAAACCTTTCAATCTATTTGAAGACTGGAAGAAAGAAAAAAAATGTATCTACATAAAATCAAGGCCAAAATCTCTTGTAAATCCTTCAGAAATAGAGTTGTGTTCTTTGTTTTGACTCAAAAATTGAGACACTTGTTGCTTGAGACCCCAAACCCCTGAGTTTATTACCTTAGTTGTAGTGAAATGTGGAAAGCACTTTGCATTTTGTATTTCTCCCTTCAGTTTATCTCTATCTGTCCCGTCGGGCCGAATCAGAGTTGCTGAATGCTGTTTCTATCTGGACCACAAAGAATCCCATTACAATAAGTGTCAAATGCAAAATTGTGGATAATTTGTCTTGACTCGCGTTATGAGACTGTACGCTACTCACACAGGCTAGCCTCATTTGGCCAAAAACGCAGTTGGCAACCACATTCACATCTCAGTATTTGGTTGGAAGATAACTTATCAGTCATCGCCAAGTCACAAAATGCACGGTGTAACTCTGCCAGCAAAGTAGCCTATACTAATTCTAGCTGTATGTCTGCAACTTTGTCCCAATGCATGCTGGATTTGCTTGCAGCCCCTTGTGGCGCTGCCCAGAAATAAGCTCCATTTGAAGTAAAATGCCACAGTTGGATATTCAAATGATCTGTTGTTGACTGTGAGACATATGTTTTAGGCGTTGTGCAATGGCTTTTTAATGGTTAAACCAGTACAAGCTAATATACAATAAAGCAGAAATGAAACTGCCTTGTCCTGCAGGGTTCCCACGGTAACATCCAACCTCTTTGAGTGCTGATTGGCCATCTGGTACTGTTTTGTGTCACTACCTATTAATCTCATTGATCATCCCTCCCTGTCTGCGGCATGTGGTTGATCATCGTGGATCAGTGTGTGTGCCTGTAATATGAATATGCTGCAATGGTATGATTACAGTACATGATGGTCTATGTGTGTGTATTTGCTGATGCGGGCCCCTCCAGCTATGCTTATGTTGACAGTGGGAGTGATTAGGCTGTTTATGTACAGTTTGCTCTAAAAGAAGAGGGGGAATGTCTTTTTTAAGGGAATATATAATGTCATTGGGTCACCGCAAAAAAAATAAAAAAGTCCTGCTGAGGCATCCACCATTTCCATATTCCCATGGAAACACACTGTATCAAGCGCACCACAGTTATCTAACCCGTGGCTGCATTGGATCAAATAAATATCATTATTTTGTTTGTGGATCTTTCAGCTTTATTCACGTATTATCTGTCACCATACAGTATCTAGACATGTAAAAGAAATGTTGTTTCCATCAATTTTGGTGTTATTTCCACAGCGAAAATTGATCCAATGTCTTCAGTGTTTGCAGGCATGCTGGGGTGGGAGTCAAAGATGGAAAAACTGTGCTCAACATTTTATAGCATCCATCCTCAGACCCTTAGATAGATATCTTAGTATCTTTCTTTTTTAATTTCAATGAGAGTTTCTGTATTCATACCAAAGTTGACCCCCCCCACCCAACAGACACACACACACACACATATACACACACACACACACACACACACACATACACACTAGTTGTTACACCATTTGTTTTTTTAAATGCTTTGATTCGCAACTAAATGTTTCTCTTGTTGTTACAATGTAGTGGTGTGATGACGACAGCTGCTTCCTTTTAACAAACAGGGCTGTGTGTCTCCCAGTGTCTGCTTGAGAATGAATTAGAAAAACATCATCATAAAAAAAAACCCACAAAGTGTGTGTTCCAAGGTCAACTTGTCAGACAAACAACGACCAACTTCACATACATGCATACGGCATCCTCTCTGTGGGCATGATGCCGCTGATCCACCGTAAGTCAGGAATCTGTGCGGGTAAATGACGGCAGCTGGACCATGAGTGCACCTTTTGATGTTTCATAATTAATGACAAAATTTTCCTTCTTTCCAAGATCTGGAGTCTGAAATGGCAGACGGGATCATAAACATGTCTTTACTTTGGAGAATGGCCCTAATGTGTTTTTCCGCACTGAGACTCTGGAGGGACACGCTGAAAGGTGTTGCAGCCAGTCAGGCCAGTCATGTGTGTTGCACCGTCAGATCAAGGAATACAATCCCCCTCTACCTCCTGCCTTCACTTCCTTCTTAGTTTCCAACTGGGGCTCATTTATTTACATTAGCACCAGGCAGAAAGGCATCAGAGGAAGTCTTAAAGTAGAGCCACAATGGCTGACTTAAGCTGCCACCCAAAAGCCTTTTTTTCCTTTTGGCTAAGAGGATTTGTGTCTGGTCCATGTATCAGACCCCCCCCCCCCCC
>CAESWR010000212.1:664005-689394 GCA_903171835.1 Mullus surmuletus | reverse complement strand
CCCGCCCCCCACCACCACCACCACCCACCCAACAGACCCCTACCCCTCTTCTGTCACTGGGACAAAGTCACCCCTCACACTTGCGCTGAGTGAAAGTCTTGCCACTCGCTGCCTGGCTAATGAAATGTATCGGTATGGAAATGGAGGAGGAGGAGAAGGCTTTTGATGCAGATCTGGACACGTATATACACCTGAGACAGGCAGGCGTAAACCAACTGGCTACTTTTATGGCATGCATGCTCAGTAATTCACACACTCGCACGCACACACACAAGCATGTATGCATACACACACCTCCCTTATCCCCAAACTGGCCACCAGTCAAAATGAGCCTTATTCTCTGGGGTTTATATTTTCTCCTGGCCAGGCTTTGCTCGGCACACTCAGTTAAGATGGCAGTCAATCTCTCCTCTCCTCTCATTTCCACCGTTTCTCCCTTTCTAATGCTAATGCCTGAATGGATATATCCCTGTTTCCACTGGCATGCAAGGAAGCCAAATTTCTGATTAGCTCTTGAGACAAAATTTCATAGCATCTAGGTCAAAAGCTGCTTCAAAAGGAATGGTGAATACGTCGAGCTTTGTTTTCTAACAGATAATTTAACTTGTTGCAAACAGTTAGTCACATCACGCACACCTGGCCTCCCTCTAGAAGTCTGGCCAGGCCACAAATGTTTGGAGGCAGATCCAAAGAGAGGCACCCCCGCAAGACATGGGCTTGCTCACCAACTATACAAGGTTGGGGCTCATAAATTCCTCTTTTTTATAATAATGATAATAAAAAAAACAAAAAAAAAACAGAGAACAATATTTAACTGAATGTACAAAGGAGACACATAAATCGACATATATTGTTACTTATGCTTCAATGTCATTAATCAGGCAAAGGGAAATTGTATTATTATTATTATTATTATTATTATTATTATTATTATTAGTAGTAGTAGTAGTAGTAGTAGTATACTATTATATTATACTTTGCACTAAGCTCTGGTCTGATTGAGGGCTCGACCTACATGCCCATACAATTACTACTCAAGGAGGCCAATATTTGATATCCCTAACCGATATTTGAAACCGATATATGCCACCTGTAAAACGATAGTTGATATAAAGTTATAAATGGAAAATACTGACAATTAATTCAAATACCTTGGAGCGTGTGACTCATTCTGAGATCTTTGCACAATCCACTAAACTACTAAAGTGCATGCCAGCAGCAGTTTGAAAATATAGTTAAACAAATTAATGGAAAAACAAATGAAATGACTCGCTGAGGATTCATGAACTAAAAATGAGTCAAATAAAAGCAGACATTTTGGTTGATCCCTTGCCTGATTAATTTAGAGCCCGGAATCATCTTATTGCCGCTTCCTAGCCTCTGTGTTGCACGTGGATTGTCATTTTTTTGTGGTTGTTTTTTTGTTTTTTAATGTAAAAATGTGCAACAAATCGCACTGAAGACCTGCAGCTTGATACATTCTACATAGTGCTGGTGCAGCTGTGCTTTGAGAAATGGTATTAAAGTCTGAGATATCTGCCACTTTTACAGAGCCTGATGAATGCAGGAGTATTGCAATCTTATTATGCCTCACAGCTCCATATAAAATACACAAAGACAGACTGGGCGGGGGGGTTACAGTCACAGAGCTGAAACAATCTTCGTATAAATGGTAGAGTCAGCACGGTGGGGCAGCACGCACCAGAGACTTTTTATGTTACATGTAATTTCTCTGATTAATAGCATCCAAAATCACACACTAGGGTGGTATTAGGCTGGCCTCATTTGATCCGGAATGCAAGGCAGCGCAGTGATAGTGTTTTTACAATAGTGTAGTGGAATCCGAAAGAGCTGCAGATGAACCTGTGTGAGCATGTTGGCGGACCCGCACAGCAGTAAAACTGTGCTTCTGAAAGTACGTTTGAAAGCCTTTGTCTGGACTGGGCTCTATTTTCATAGACCAGACACAAGCGCGGCACAGCCGCGCTAGAGATGGGGTTAGATCGTTTTTTGTCATTTGGTAGACCAGCGCAGCCCGACTCATCTGAGAGAGGGAGGGATGCGCCGCTGTGGGTGTGCTCACAGCCGACTTCAATCATGGCCAATCAAACCGGCTCCTCTCATTCCCTTTAAATGCAGCGTACCGACAGTTTGGTTGCTGGCGTCCGGTCAAATCCCAAGTACCTCAGGTGGAGGAAGAATTATGGGATTTACAGAGTTACTGCAATAACGTACACCAAAGCACATTGTTTAATATCTCCACTTTACATCACTTTAAGATTTGAAAAGAAATGGGGAAAAAAAAACAGGTTATTCTGTTTTTATTTTTGTTTCATTAATATTTGTTGTTTGATGTTGATGTGTGTCTAAATGATGTGACGGAAACAGAGCAAATTCAGGATTAATTCATTAATTATCAAACGTGATCTAATATGTGATCTACTATAGACAAAATAATTTTCCATGCGTCATGACTCGTGCCAATCGCTTTTGATTAACATCAGATGCACTGGACAAGAGTCGATTAATGAGTAATTTAGTAAATTAATCTTTTCAATGATTCTGAGGGTTTGATGAACGCCGTTTACATATTTATAAATGAAATATGTCATCATACAACATCCACCACACCTGTTCGCAGAGTTCAGCATCTGTCTGCCTGCCCACCCGATCAGATCGCCAAAATCGCCAAAATCGCCTTGGATCAGTTACGCTCCCCTGCGTTGGCAGTTAGACGTGGTCTGAGCAGGTGTAAGCTCTAGGGCTGCATTGGTACTCCATACCTTTCAGGTATTCGTACTTCATACCTTTCTGGTATTGACCGATACAACCTAGTAGTAACAAAACTGCTGTCAAACAATACTTGCAATCAGTTGTTTTTGTTTGTTTTTGTTGTCGAGAGAAAAAAAGACTGTTTCCATGGATTTGCTCGCAGCCAATCACTGCGAGCATTTTGAGCACTTTCAAAATGTATTTGTGTAAAAATCTTTTGAATGGGGAGGAGTGGTGACTTTTGCACTTAACTGTTTGCTTTCTAATCGCATGATTAATATTGAATGAAGTAACAAAAAGTATCAAATGAAGTACTCAATTGGTATCGGTATTGTTTTAAGGGTACTGGTATGGGTACTGAACATTTTAAAATGATACCCAGCCCTAGTAAGTGCAGCACAACTTTCTGGTACCAAATTGTCACTCCACAGCGGGCCTTGCACTGGCATGAAAATCAGGATGCGCTGGCATTTGCGCCACGCCTCAGTTGTGCCGTGTACCAAAATAGAGCCCTCGGTGTCAAACAGACACTGAACAGCACGATTGCCAGTGCAACGGTTTGCATCAGTCAACTCTAAATGTTCGAATGGCAAGGCAAAATCCTTGATCTGTTGGTGAGGCTACAATGAAAGTCAGACGACCAGCTGTAGATTTCATTGTCTGAACACCAGCATCTGCTCAAGATCTTTGCAGACCACAATTATGAACCAGTGAAGCAGCCCCGATGCTCCTTTATTTGCTTAATTTTGATTTATGCAAGAAGAGAATCCTGTCTTATCATTGAAGGTATCATTTACTTTTTTTGAACTGGGGGTGTGTGAGGGCCTTATGCCCCCTAAGTAAAATCTCTGCAGTAAACAGTTCTCTGCTCTCTATTTTGCCACACCAGCACATGATTGTGAACGGAGACGCCTGTGACAGTGACTGGCTACATTCTTTGCAGCTGCTAAAAAAAGTGCATTTTTTGGGGGATTTTCTTTTGCCTTTAGTATTAAATTGGCAATACCTTTGAGTTATAAACACCATCAAAATGAAGATAATGATTATGTTTCATGTGAGACATCAGAGGCTCTGGCTTTAAACACTATTTTCATAAAATAACATACCGGCACTTAAAGTACTGTGAGAATGCTCATAATTTGCAGTGAAGTTTAACTTGCAAATACACACGCACTTCTGGTGGAGTGGTGATTGAGGTAATTGTCAGCATACTCACGGGTCTCTCAATGCCGTCAAGTTATTTCTCTCTCCATCTCTCTCTCTCTCAAACCCACACACACAGTTGTGACTATTTGAAGTTTGGCTGGTGTTTGGTAGATTTAATGGGACGATTCTGGCATTTCAATACAACAGAGATGGTTTATTGTTCACCCCAAGCTCAACATAGTCACTAAAGGGCCTCATCTTCTCTGCTTATTAATTCTCCGTCCCAGAACGTGTGCACCTTCTAGTTCTCATCCAGTCCTCGGCCCATTTCGGCCTCTCTCGATCTCTCTCTCCTCCATCTCTCCCTTCCCTGTCTGTCTTAGATGAAGACATATGAGGACACCCCAGAGGGCGCACTGTGGTTGTGGCAGCGCAATAAAGAATGTAGAGGTCAAACATGCACAGAGATCCTTCACCTTCCCCAGCACACACACACGCACACACACACACACACACGCGCAGGTCAAATGTACAATGCTGGGGATGGTTACATAAACCAGATGGCTGGGGCTGGCATGAGGTAGTGAACGTCTAAGAGTTGACTTTGCATGTGTGTGTGTGTGTGTGTGTTAGTGTGTGTATGAGCACACACTTATGATCCAATATGGTTCTAAACTTCATAATATTTCTCCTGTGAGGTGCAGACGACAAACAAGTTCCCTTGTGGTTTTTGCTAGTAGACATTGTGGAACGCATGCACGTGGATGCATGCACATGCAAAAAAAAACACACACAAATTTTAGGGGATACTGTAAGGTGTGTCAGCGTATCATTGTGTGTGGATTGAACTTTTTAACCATTGTGTCTCAGAGAGCAGGATTATAGAACCTGGAGGTGTTACTTCATTCAGAAATATTTATATATGACATGTCGTACTCATTTGGCTGCTACAAAAATATAGTATAGTATAATAATAGTTACACAATGGTATTCATCATGTCTTTGTACTTTTGACAGATGTTTTATGTTGTTTATGTTCTTATATTCAGACATTAGGTATAAAGAGAGCCTGCACACACCCAAACACTCAAACACACACACACACAAACGCACACACACACACCATTTAAAGTAAACCCTTCTGTTCCGTTCCATTGGGATGCCCCCATCATACAGGATCAATTCAAAATCCATCGTTTGTTTAATCATGAGATCATCAGATGCTTCCAGGTCGTTTGGAGTCAACTGGAAGAAAAGCAATGTCTTCAAGAAAGTAAACAAGTCCAGTTCAGTCCCAAAACCTACTTGATACTGTGACCCGGATGACGATCTAGATGGGTATCTTCAACAACAACAGCTGCGGCACACCAAGATTAATTATATTTATCACATAATTACCAGCACACAGTCCACCCGCTGACGTCATTAAGACGATTCTAATGAATCTTGTTTTTTGTGACATTTCTTTTTCTTTGTTGTTGTTGTTTTGCTGTTAGCCCGCCCCGAAGCTAAGATACCTATTCAAAGGACTCTTAAGTTATTGTTGGTGGTGTTTTTTGGTACTCTGAAGAGAACAATTAGGCTACTCTGTATCCTCAGTTGCCCTTTTCCTCACTGTCCATTCACAATCAAGCTTTGACTTTGGAAAAGCTCATCTGTTGGTTGTGGTCATCGCGGTAGTCTTGTTGACATCCTCTTCTCTGACCTTAACCAACTGCTGATGTGATTTGTGATCATGATGAGGTCAGAGGCAATGATGCTCTGCTAGGCGGGCTTAAATGCTCCTTTACGGTTTGGAGTGGTTTATTGCCACAACTGGAGGATTTCAAATAACTTGTAGTTTGTTTATGAGGACAAAATGGAGCATGCAGCAACTGGCAAACATTGCTTATTGGTGTTTTGGCCTCCTGCTGCCACCGTAACACAGTCCCATATATATTGATGCTAAAAAATAAATTAGAATTAATGTTTAGATCACTTTAAATGCATTGGTAACATTCATTGCTTCATTCAACCATTTACATACCCATTCACACACTGACTGCCAATGAAAGATCCTAACCTGCTCATCAGAAACAATAAGTGAGTTCAGTGTCTTTTAAAAGAAGATTTTACATGATATCCGATTTCTAAAGGAGCTTGTGATCAAAACACTCACCTTCTGATCTAGATAGTCAGTCTACTCCAAATCCAAATGCAAGCTTCATAAAGAAACCATTTTCTCTATTTTATTTCACTCTTTTATGTTTTTATGTTTGTGTACAAAATGTGATTAACAGCCGTGGTTATGACATTATTTCTGAATGTAATGCCACACTTAAGAAGTCTTCCTAACTGTTATTTAATTCTGCAGAGAAATCTTTCGGCTTCTCAGTTTTGAGCACAGGCTGAGATTTTCTTTTCATTTAACTTGTGTCGAAAGCATAACATCTGGGCTGGTGTTAGCCTGGCTCCCTGTGATCCACAATGCACACAGGGCAGCACAGTGATGCAGTCCTCTCGATCACTTTGATGGGATATTGTTTTTGGGAGTGCAAATTTAGGGTTCTAAAAATATTTCAAATCATATCAATTACATGAAGATTAGAATGTCCAATATTTGTCCAATGTTGCAATATTTTAAAAATGAATACAAAAATACAGTCTAAAACAACAGTCTAAAACAACATGTGTTCTTCCCAACGCCAAGGTGCATCTCTGGTGAAATGTAAATGAAAACCCATCCATCCTCTGATTTTCATGTTTTGATAGGTGTCAATGTTGCAGCAATGCATTGACATTTCAAGGCAGTAGGCTCAGAGCAAGAGCTATGCAGTCATCTACAACATTAAGGGTTCCTGGCAACATTTTTATGTCACCTTTTTTCTCCCTCATTCTGATAAAATGAAACGTTTTTGGCAGGTCTACGGCAGGCCTCATAGTCATGTCTTACATCAGCATTGTTGTTGCTGATGTTGTCTTAAAAAACATGCTGACTCATGTTTGAATGGATATGTCATCTACTAATGTAAGATGTTCACATGGAGATCTTCTTCTGTTTTCAGAGAATGCACAAGGACCCAGCTGAAGTTGTTTTTTACTATAGGGGGAGGCCCGAAATGTAATATCCTCAACAAAGACCTTCTGCAATAAAGGTGAGCCTTGAGGTGAAGATACACATGATTCAGTGATTGCTTTTATGAATATGGTACAGGCCAGTCATCAGTTAAGCTAGCTGTATATCACATGGAAAGGTCACAGCGCTTTAAAGTTGCATTGTAAATCTGGTCAAATTTCAAAGTGCAGCCTGCCAATAGAGGGGCATGGAGGCTGGTGTCAATGCTTGGTAACCATGTCTGTCAATACAATCGTGAAAGGTCTTTTTTCTTTTTAAATTGATTTTGTTTGCATATTGTACATTAACACATCGCCACATCACTATTGGCATGAGGCTGACCAGTGTATTCATATATTGTGTGTTTGGATGTGAAAAATACGATGGATGACAACATCTTTCAGCATCACAACATAGCTGCTGGGTGTGTGTGCAACCATGAATGTCAAAGATCTTTTAGTCGAACCCCCCCTCCACATCGGCCCACCATCAGTACACACACTTGTAAACACCAGCAGGAAGGAGGAATGTCAGGGTGTCAAGCTCAATGGCAGGGACGAGAACAGCAATTTGTTATGACAGGTCCAGCTTATATCATGGTGCAAACACACACATGGGCCACAAAAAAAAAAAAATCACAAAAAACAAACAAACCCTAAAACATGTGATACATAAACTACACTTAATGTAACTCCCACACTCCTGACCAGTACCCAGTACACAGAATTACTGCAATCAAATTTAGAGATCAAATTTTCCAACCGATCCCCTTGACATAAAGTGAGGGCAGATTTCATATCTAAACAACTTTATTCTCATCTTAAAAATGTTAAAACTGCATATACTGACATAAAAAAAAACATTGGTATTTTACTGATATATTTCTAGCATTTGGTGCATTGATGATGTAATGATGTAGTGATGTTTCTCTGTGACCAATCAGTGGGCTCTTACATACATACATGCATACATACATACATACACACACACAATAATGTCACTAGTTGGTGATTGTCCCTGTTAAATATAAGCAGCAAAAATTTCAGAAAACCTTCAATTTGCTTTGTGTACTCTGCTGTCGTGTCTGGTTTGGAGGTCATCCTTGCCTTTTAATCTGGGAAAGATGTCCTGCACTTTTATGCAAATGGTGCTAAAACTAGCAGATTGCGTCGACCGAAAATGTCTTGCAACATAAACACAAGGAGGGAGGAAAGGCTCATTGATGCTCAATGTAGAACAGATACAGTTTTTTTCTGCTTTCATATCATCCATATTTGTTTTCTGAACAGTTACAGATACGGATGAAACAGAGTAGTACCCCGAGGGCGGGTGTGGGCAACATTGCACGCGGTACAAAATGACACAGTTTTGAAGATCTTTTCTATTAAAAAAAAAAAGTCTTGATTGATAACTGATGACGTTGCCTTTGAGACCAACGCTCTCTAAGACAGGACCTCTCTGTCAATAGTATAAATCTGTGTTACTATATTGGATCTGTGATGCCTTAGCGTGGATGTAACATTCCCACCGACAAACAGAAATAGAGGTATATCTCTACAAACAAAATGGCCAAAAAAAACAATCAGCTTGGCCATTTTGTCAGATTCTTTGCAAATTGGTCATGGCAAAACAGTTGAAAAGGAAAGAAACCTCAGATTTGCATCTGTGTTCTTTTCATCAGATCAGTTTTTAGGTCCAGCATAGTATTTATTCAAATCCACTTTGCTAATTGCAGTGGTGTCAATGAAAATCTGCAGCGGCCCAAACTGCTGCCACCTCATTCCACATCACTATAGGACAATGATGTAGAGTTTTTCATAATTGGAAGGACAGCAAGTGCTGCCTGAATCTTTCTTTTCCCCCAATACTGTAGGTTCCAGCAAGTTCAATCCGCCATCTCCTCATTCCCGCCATTTAGAGAGCGCTAATGTGTTAAATGCGAACAACAAAGACAGGATGTCTTGCCATTTTCTGCTTCCCCGCTGTTTCCCACATTGCTGCAGCGACTAAATTAGACCGAGCCAAACGGAGAAATTAGAGCACCGAGGCCAGATGTGATATTTGTTTTTCACACTGTGTGGTGTCAGGTAGATGTTGGAGGGGAAAAAAAGAAAGAAAAGAAAAAGGAAATCAAACAAAAATCAAAACTGCTCCCTCATTGGATTTGGTAGTCGTTGTGATTTGCTGACGGTGGCCAGCTAATCATTTGATCCTGTTAGAAGTGAAGTGTTTGTATGTTTGTGTGTGATCCTGCCAGGAGAGTTAACAACCGCTGTAAATAGGCCGGGGCTCGGTGTCTTGATTTGTGCACAGTTACTGGTGTGCGTGTGTGTGTGTGTCTTCTCACTAGCTGTTTTTCCCTATAAAAGCAATTTGCCCCATGCTTGGGCTAGGCAATGAGCAGATGCTACCATTGTAAATGATGATGCGTGGAGCCATAATAAAGAGTTGATAAACACAGAATTACTGCTGGGCTGTGGGGGGGGGGGGGCAAGGGAGGAGGAAGAGGGGCCCACATACACACTGTCACGGATTTCTTTTTTCTTTTTCTTTTTTTAAATCAGTAATACCAAACAATGCTGTAGACTCTTCTATACTGGTGATTCAGTCAACCACTTTTATCTCTTGACAGTAATTGGGTAAAAATAAATAATTAACATCTTTTTGAGATTATCTAAAAATAGCAGTGTTTTAAATTGGCTTTCAAGGTGCTACCAGGTTGATCTTGGTGCCTCCAGAATAAAACACAATGAAAAACAAGGTGTCACACAGGGTCCTTCCCACCCTGTTACAAGTCAATATTATTTCAAAATAAGATATGCCTACACTGGGTTGTGATTTTGCTGAGGTTTCTTCCATTAAGGGGAGTTTCTTCTCATTCCTGCGGCCAAGTGCTGTATCCCTCTCTGGGATTAGCTGGGCCTCCGTAAATATATAAATGATCACAGGCCTGTTTGAGACAGGCTCTATTTACAAAGGCACATGGAAAAGTGCAGGTGTGAACTGGTGCTCTATACGCAAAATTGACAGGTTGAACGTGACTTTGATTACACACACTTTTGGGTCATATGGGTACATGTGTATACCTCTGTACTTCCAAAGCTGCACGTTTCCTCTGGACCAAAAAACACATAAAGTAAAAATGTAACTTTTTGAGAGTGCTTGTCGAATCTTTTTGACATAGGGCTATACTGCTGCCATTTTCACAGAATCTTTTGTGAGGTGACAATAACTTCAAGTGATTTTGATGTCACTTGACCCTCAGACTTCATATTGCAATGCACCAAAATGTTCTCCTCATTGTTATTTCCCATTATTCAGTACACGTCATGCTCTAAATGCAATTATACACACATTTCACCATGAAAATGGTTGGTGAGACATTGCACTCAACTCGTGCTCACAATGTTCGCTTAACATAGACACAGCAACTTTTTTTTTCTCGGGTTAGAGGATGTTTTGATGCCACCATGCACCACATGCCTTGTAAATGCTGCGAACCCTGACTCATACGGGACCTGTGAGTCTGTGTGTGAGGGAGAGCAAAGCTATGTCCCCGGGTTGTTCGTCAAAGGGCTGCAGTGAGGGTCCTTTGAAGAGCCCGGTGAACATGTGTAGTTTGCTCTGCGCCTCCACTGCTTAAAACAGAGGGTCTTTTGCAGACACATGCATTCTAGAAAACCTTCGAGTGAGCAGCAGACATGATAGAGGGAAGGCAAGGGGAGGAAACAAGAGCAGAAGATGAGGGCAGGGAGCAAATACAAGGAGATAGTGAGAGAGAGGAAGATTAAGCAAGAGAGAGAGAAATCTCCTCCCTTCGGCAGCAGCGCTGGTGTCTCTTTCATGTCCTCCATGCTTGGATGTGAGGCTGCCTCTCCCAACTGGGCCTGGTGTGAATGTGTGCAGTTAAGTGCAGGCTAATTTCCCCTCGGATCCCCAAGCCCAAGCCCCCTATAACACCACAATCTCCATCTTCTCCTTGTGTGACTTTTTGCAGAGGGCCGCTGAAGCTCTGACGGTCAGTTTGCAATGTTTTTCTATAACCCCCCCCCAAAAAAACCTCCAGCACACCTAAGCTCCTCCTTTTTGACCATCTTGACCATGATAAAAAAGGTAACAAACTATTTTGATTCACCTTAGTCACCAGAATTAAAATTAACATTTTGCTTCAATGCAAAATACAGATACCTTTTTGTGTTAACATTTAAGAGACATGTAACAATGTAAATACATTTCAAGAGTTACCACTATGCATAACGGTTCTGTTGTGTGTTTTCACAGATTGTGTTGTGCAGACGAAATTTTGCAATGATTCTCTTTCTGTTGCTCAGTTCAAAGATTCGACAATCCCCTCCAGTAAGCTTCCTCTATGAGTGCACATGAGAAGAGTGGCAACAATAATTGGTTTTTGCTTTGTGACCATCATGATCTTTTGAATTTTAAGTGAACTTCCAAGCATGCCGCATCCCAGTTATCAACAGAACCACTTTCAACAGAAATTTCTGCAGCTGCCATTTTACACAACGGTTTCTGACAGACATCTCTTAAGTGGTGGTGGACACTTACAATTGCACATTTTTGCAAGAACATCACAAGTCCATTACACTGAATAAAGGCAAGTAATTCTTGTGCTAATTTTATTTTATTTATTTCATTTTAATGGGCACATTAATTAGCATGCATTTTGTCCCCTTGCTTCTGTGGGTTTCATCTATTGGTTTGCTTTACTGAGGGTGCCAATTTACTTCAATTGTCTGTCTCTGACCTTCTGACAGCCAGGGTCCATGGTTCAGGGTCCACCTCATGCTCAGTGTCAAGTGGTTCCATTCTGATGATTTGTACAAAACTATTTCAGTTCAAGTCACTTACTCTTTGAACATATTGGAAAACCATTTGAGTCAGATACTACACTTTGGTCTGGACCAAAGTAGAGCTCGATGTATTGGATTTGACCATATTAGGTGCATATAATCATGTCTTCACTTTACTGTAACCGATACTGACATTCCAAGCCAATTCAGTTGGTGAAAGAATATTTCTGCCATTGAGTGCTGAAAAGGTTAAAGGTTAATAGTTAAGCATTACTTTATATGCACTTGTAATGTTAAACTGGACCTTTTTGGAAAATCAGAATCACATCTGGTATTTACTTATACTTATTTCCCCAATCTATTGGGCCACAGAACTCCAAAGTAAACAAAAGTAATCCGTGTCAAACTTTTTATTAGTTACTGCCCAAATACTTCAACACGTCATTGAGATCACCATGACTGTTAAACACCAGATCAAAGGGAAACAAATGTTGCATCACGATTGGCTCCACTGCCGCTATTATTTCCCATTAATGTATTCTATCCATTGATTTTATTTTATCTTCTTTTTGTGAATGTTGTATACTGGGAACTGTAGTTTTATAGTGATATATTTGAGATACCCTGAATTTTCAGCAGCAAGAGGATTAAAAAGACAGCGTCTTCTGTGTGTGTGTGTGTGTGTGTGTTTTTGTGTGTGTCCACGCGCATGTGTGTGCGTGTGTTTGTTTGTTTATGCATTATGTTGAGTTTCAAATGTATGATATGCATGTATGGTGCATATTTACATATGCAGGGCATTTATTTGTTGGAGTGTAATTCATATTGACATCCATATTTTGTACTCGTTTGTACAATTGGTCGGTGTATGTACATGAATAGATACTCATGTAGATGTCACAGATTCTGCTATTCATTCCTGTCACATCAAACAGAAATGACACACAGTTGCATTGTGGGAAAATGAGAAGGAAACAGCGGAAAATCTTAGATTGTGAGTCTAGAAGGGACGAAGGGGTGGGGGGGGGTATAGGCACCAAATCTGAATTATGCTTCTAGCCATGGCTTGGTTTTGGAAAGGAGAGAACAATCCTATCCAAATACAAAATGACCGCCTTTCATCAATACATTCTATCTTTTCAGAACAAAAAAAAGAAAAGAAGAGACCGATGAGACATATTCTTAAATCTGTGCTTGCAGCAAGCTTTTTGATTTAACAAGAAATATCCTGCGATCCACTGTTACACAATATGTAATATATGTGGTACACTGTTCTTGTTTTACTTCTATCTCCCTTTGTACTGTAAATATCTTTTAAGCCCATTTTTACACAAATTAGATATGTGCAAAATGCATTATTTCTGCACACATCAGTATGCAAAATATAAGAATATCATTGAATGGCGAAATTAGGCACAAAACTGGTCGCAGTTTATCAAAGTGAGGAAAATGAAGACAACATGCTAAGAAAATGTGAACTTTTTCCAATTCAGAGGCCAAGTTCTTACTTTTGGGATTCGTCCACTGGTATGACCTGATAAACATTTTTAAACTTCTCAAACCTCATGTCACGTTTACACTACCTTAAAAGGCACAATTTCCCTCTGGCATTGCTTGTGTTTTAGTTTAAGCTGTAGTTTGCATCCAGTGGGCCCAGCAGGAAGGCCTGGGCCTCGACTCGCTTGGAAGCAGCCAATGTGCTTGCAATCCAGACAGGTTCTGGTTCCCTACCCAGGTTATGGGTGTTGGTTGAAGAACCACTTTACAGTCTAACCAGTATTAAAGCTTAATAGAGTGGCAAAGGACATATGCAGTGATGTCCTAAATAGATCTTAACGTTACACCCAACCAACAGCAATGGTGAGAGATTTTGAAGGGCAGCGTCCTGATGTTTGGTATTGGGATCTTTAGCCGGGTTTAAATGCAGACGTTTTTTCATTCTGATTGAAATCATTCTAATTGAAGATCTCAGGTCAACCGTTTACATGTGACATGATCTATTCAGATGTGGTGTTTACATTTATCAATATGTTTATCGCAGATCCGACTGGTAATAGTTTCGTTTATACTTCTGCGTCGCCTCCGCAGCAGTTGCGTTGTCGCCCGCGATGCATACGTGAGGACTGTGATTGGTCTGCTGTGTAAGACCCTCAGTGCAGCTTTTGGTATAAAAAAGGCAGATTTTTTACTTAAATCGACTAATAAACTTCAACAATCCCCCTCATTGTTCACCGTGGCTGCTCTGGTGTTTAAATGTGTCTCGTTGGGGCTTCCTACACTTTGGTGAGTTTCACTTTGGTTAAGACTCTGCTGCTGCAGTAACAGCTGATCGCTATTGCACTGTGGCTGTTCTGATGTTTACGTGTTGCCGATTGAGGCAGAGAGAGAGAGACGACAGACGACAGAGCATGCGCTGACAGAATGCAACCTGAGAACTTTCAGTTTACCTGCTTACATGACAAAACGTTACTTTTCATTTGGGAAAAGGAATATTCTACCCCTATGAAACCAAATGAAATTCCGATTAGGACCTGTTGATTCTGACTGAGGTGTTTATATGGAGCATTTTTATTCTGTTTGGGCTTCTTACCCAATTCTAACCGGAATATTAGGCTACGTGTAAACCCAGCTATAGTAATTATATCATAATACACGTCCCACGTCCCTTATAATAGAATCGGACTTGCTCCAAAATGTCTATTTCAGCAATGTGGTGAGCACATGGTACATATTCAAGCAATCTGCATGTTTGTGAGTCATTCTTACATGCACAACAACAGTTCATTATTATTTTGCATCAGACAGATCAACAATATGGCACTGAGTTGTGTTCCAATGGCAGGTTAAAGGCTCCTGATAGCAGGTCTATGCACATGTTTTAATGTCTCCATCAAGACAGTTGTTGAAGGAGAATGTTTCCAATATCTGGGAGAAGATGAGATTTTTTTTTTCAGTGTCACTAAAAAATAGTTTTCAAAATACACTTGTGGCAGCAGGAGTGGGTACAGTATAAACACACTCACAGGTTCATTAGCAGGGTGGTCAGCTGTCAGTGAATGTGTTTTGTCTGTCTCTGCAGTCACAGCAAGTCGCTAAGCCTTGTTTAATACAATTTAGGGAGATGTCAATACTGGATTGTGATTGGTTCGATAGTAGCAGCAGGAAAACACAGAGAAAGCATTCAGCCTATGGAGATGGTAATTAGCTCATGCTGGTCATTTATAAACACAGGGGTGTAAGAACAAATGTGACCATCACACACTTACACACTCGCTAAACTGAATTTAACAGAATTTGGTGGTGTAAAGTGGTGAAAAATATGGAGGCTAGAAGGAAACAAGCAGGAGATTTTTCTAAACGTTTTCTCCGCATGTTCTGAAATTGAAATTGAAGCTGAGGAGACCTCTACATACTGTACTTGCTTGACATACATAAAGAAAACAAATCACATTAACCATCAGTGTTATTATAATATGGGTTATTTCTTTTTTTCCTCAAAAGTTGCCAGAATGAAGTTCATCGCAGGGTGAAGTGCAATGCTCTTCAAAATGACGTGTAGTGAGTTTCTCCTTTCCTCTTGTTTAACTCTACATTCCTTGGGATTTAACACAACCAGAATCACAGAGGACAGACTGTGAGACCTGGCTATTCCCCTCCCATTTGGAATTAACATATCCACCAAATCTTCAACCAAAGACAACTTGTTTTCCCACCAAGGAGTAAAAATGTCAACATGAGCCTCGCCAGATCAGTTGGAGGTTCCTCTGAGCAGCTGGACTGGACACAGAGGTCAAGAATTGACCTTTAATGCAAACACATCAGACCCAGAAGAATCAGACCTGGACTAACGAACCTGTCCTCCTCAACCAAGGAAACAACACCAGGCCTTAGTCGTAAAATTCCAATGAAGGAATGGACATCACATTCACACACAAATGCAAATCTCGCTGAATAAAATATGTAATTTCCCGAATTCGGTTAAACTTGAACCATCTTACCACGCTGTTGAATTTTGTCCAACTCCGGTTGATCTACGACATTAGTAGGCTAAATTCTTAATTTTCTGTTCTAATTAGCTGGTCACACAAAGAGTCACACTGACCCCTGATGACAGAGAATGGAAACTGTTATACCCTTTTTCACATGCAGATGCCAATTCACACATGTTATTTCTACACATAATTACGTGTTTACCAACTATTATCTTGTGGTTCATACATGCTATATGTTACATTGCAGACAATGTGAATTACTTATGTGAATATCGATGTTAATGATTATTGTAATTTTAACCAAACTAATACGAATGTTCCCTTCAATATTAACCACTTGTTAAATCAGAAACTTTGAGTATTTTGGTGATAAAATTGTTATGCTTAGTTAAGGTTATACCCATTGAAGTTGGATAATTATAGATTTCTTTAGAGACAAACCAGATTGAATGTATTGCACATTCCAGTTTTTCCATCAGAAAATCTGTAGTTCTCCAAGGAGCTACTCTCTCTAGATACACACCCAACTGGGATAAAACTCACACGCATCCTTTGTTCAAGACTTTTTTTTTTTCTTTTTCTTTTGCGCTCTTTTCGAAAGCCTTTTTTTTGCGCTTGCAAAATTTCCTTGCAACTTCTTAGCTGCTCCCATCTTAATTTTGAGCCAGTTTTCTGTTCTACGAACTTTGACTCTGAGTCATTGCAGAATCTTCTTCAAAACTTTCCCAAGCCAAGTTTCTTGCTGCAACTTCTCTTAACTGACTCTTGATTTTTGCCTAAACTCTTTTTATACATTGCACTTGAGAGAACTTTTATTTTTAAGCTCACCTCAGACTTTTATCTCATTTTGCCCTGTTAACCCACTTAAACAGGAAGATTCCTTTTTTGGACGCTGTTAGTCTTTTTGTTAATCTTTAAGTTTTTCTCCAATCTCCAAGTCTGAGTTTGAACAAAGTGACTAGAATCTACGAGTCAAGAAGATCCTTTTCATTATTTTTCAAATAAGGACCAACGCAAATGTTTCCTTTTCCTTAGGCTGAGTCTTGTCCCCTGACGTCATTGTAACCATGGTGATATCTTGAGAGATTCATCTTATTTTTGGAGCTACCGCGTGGATATTCTGACCTCGCTGATGTCACCATAACTTTTAACGTTATCAGACGTTATCAGATTCAACAGCCTCTATGAGACCATCCTTTGGGGTTCCAACACAAAACCTCATCCTAGGTGCAAATAAGACCTCCAACTCCACACAAACAGTGATACTGAGTTGAAGCACATAGGAAGTTAATAAATTACGTCAATACCTACATTAATTTTTTTACGCCAAATGACTTTTATTTATATTTAGATTAATTATTTTATTTGTTACTTTGATTTTACTTTATTTCTATCTCCCTTTCTTCCCTGTTTCACTGTTCCGCCAACCTGTATCAAGCAACCAACCATCATATATCCACTGCTATTAGTTAGAGTTTTGATCTTTTATTTGACTTGTTAATCCATATTATTTTTCAATAAAATGTTTATATTCATACAGAGATTGTTTTGTGGTATTTCTTCTTGCAGAAACAGATCAATGTATCAAAAATTAATTACTTCAGATAAGATTGTTTCAAAAGTTTTTAAGGTCAATTGTTAAACAATTAATGATTGACTTCCCAATAATTCCAGTGGTGCCCCCTAATGAGACGAAGGTACGTTTTTCCAAATTTGCTCAAACATCGCTACACGTTTGCGATAATGCCTATGTCATGTAACTGTGTTACGATGTAAACGCGTATATTTTTGGGAAATGGAGAGGGGCAAATATCCGTTTGTAGGATGTGACAGTAGTGTTTTAGTGGATGTAGCAAAATAATTCATTATGAAATATAAGGTGTCTGCAGGAGTCTTTGCATGTTTCCTTAAACTCATTTTTATGGTTTCAGTCCATCGAAGTGTAATGTTACAACTTTAATAGTGTATATATATCTGTGCGCACACTGTCAGTGTGTACTCATGGTGTATGTACCTGAATGTGCAGCGCAGGTGGTGAGGGGGTGGTAATTAACACTGACATCTCCCGAGCCAGGTCTAATCAGTGCTCTCCTCTCCTCATATGCTATTTTTATCAATCCTTTCCATCCTTCTATCATGGTTATCACATCATCTCTGTCTTTATTTACCTCCTCTTCACTTCTTTTTTTATTATCATCCCCTTATTTTCTCTCCACACTTTATCTCCTCTGGAAAGATATGATTATGGGTCAACAAAGGCTGCACATGCTTCCACTTACCGTAGCGTTTCTAGAAATACACTTCTTCCTTTTAATTATTACTCAGATGGAAAGATGAATCACATTGATGTTTATATGTTTTATTTATTGGGAAATCATGCTATAACACGTGTCATGTGACAGACAGTGGCTGTGTATTTTTCCATCTATGTTCTACATGTTCTGGCATTTGATTTGTACACTTTATGTGATAGTGCCACATTATGTACTATTTAAGTAAGATGACAAAAAAAACATGTTAATGAGGTTGTGACTTTATTTGAGCACCAACTAATTATGTGCAAATATGTGCACAACGCCAACCAAAGTGAATGAGTCAGTGTGTCAGTTATAAAACCTTTCAAATCAGGGTTGACTGTACAATAGAGGGCACTGGGGTGCCACCCTCCCTGATTGAATTGTTTTGTTTGTTTGTTTAATTCTTTCTTTCTTTTTTTTTTTGCACATCTTTCTCAAATCAACATGATAACTTAGACGTTTACTGTTAGAAATTAACCAATTATACATGCATACATGTTCTATTTCATCCCTACCGACCACCAGGGTGCGATTAGCCGGTGAGGATGGTTGGGATCATGTCCTATCCTCTGCTGAATAATTTTCATCTCGGTGGGGACAACATTTATCCCCCCCACCCAGGAGTGGACTGGCCATCGGGCGTAGCGGGAGTTTTCCCGGTGGGCCGATGGGTCAGGGGGCCAGTATGGCTGGAGAAAAAACCTGCGCAGTGTTTCGCATACATTCTTGATTGCACAACGTGATGCACATGCAACACTTTTTGCAGATGTTCCCCTCGCATTGTTTTCTTTGTCTCATTTACTCTACTGTTTCTTTGAATACAATAGCTATTTTGAGCTTTCGCATATCAGACACACATTCAGTTCACCGGTGGCATGTGAGAGCAGACCAGAACCAGAACCTACCAGCAGCTAATCAGGTACCTGCCTGATCACAGCGCTGCTGTACAAACTTGTTCACAAGGCTGAGAAAGCAGCATGAATGCTTTGATCGTTTCGTCCTTTTTCGGTAAATCAGTCACATCAAAGTGTCCTCGTAGGAGGAGCTAAGGTTCACCTAAGGCGCCGCCCCCCGGTGGCTGTGTATGTTCCCCGGGCTGTGAGTGTACAGAGGCTCCGTCGGACATCCAGGTGCTGTCGTGTCCCCCACGGGGGATGATGTGACGGACATCCTCGCCTTTAGATAACATGTCAGAGGTTCTCTGCATGGAGAAACGCTGCTTCCTTAGACCTGATTATTTCACTGTGAAAGCTGTATTTGTGACGTGATGGACAATAAAGGTTTTTTAATCTTGAATCATTAGCCGTTGGATTCAAACAAACATGGTGACTGTGTGGGACTTCTTTAAAGTGTCTGAGACAGATACAACTCGAGTTGCTTGCAATCTGCAACACTACAGTACCTGGTGGGGGAGCATCAGTTATGTTTTACCCTGAATCTCTGTCAGTTTAGGGCATGGCAAAGATTGTTTAGCAAAAATGTTAAACGAAAATGCTTGAGAATACCTTTGTTGATACTTAGTAAATAGTACATAAGTAGGCTATAAACAGTAAATTAACAAGTGATTTAAAAAGATATATTGCTCCCTCATTTGATAAGATTGGTTTATTTAAACACTCATTGGAGATCTACCCCAAAAATCCTGATCGTGTAAAGCCTAATTTTCATATAGCTTACACTGTTGTGTGGTACGTTTTCTGAATACAAATGTTTCTCAATATATCCCCTCAGTATTTTTCACAAATCACACCCTGGTTATATGTCTCTTCCACATATGCACGGGTGGAGTACATATTTCAACAAAGTCACCTGTGACCCCTGATGACCTCTGGAGGCTATACAGTAAATTCATATTCTGTTCCCTCTCATCTTTTCGCTTGCAAAGCTCTATGCCAAGGTACTGGAGATCGATAGTTGTACATGGGATCATGGCCATGGAACTCTGTGCCTTCTCTGTACCCTTACGAGAGTGCTGGAGGGGGCATGAGAGTTTGCCCAAGCAGTCCGTGCCTGTTTTATGGATTTGGAGATATGATCCTGTGCCAGGGGTGTTCTGTAGGGAATGCTCTGGGTGGAGTGGCGTGGATGCCCCCTCGCCGGGGGCCATTCAGTGTCACGGCCTGTGCCGTTCCTGGGGTGGTTGGGTCTGGGTTCTTTTACTCTAGGTGTGGGCGTGTGCCCGGAGGTGTGGTGTCACGTCACCCACCTGGCTCTGCTGCACACCTGGCTCCCGAGTATTGTACTTCCCCACGTGGTACCATCTATTGGCCTTTTCCTTGTATTCCAGACCTGCCTTGACCTTTTTGACCTTTCCAGTAATCGTGCTGTTTTCTCCCTTTTTGAGTTTCCCCAGACCCTGGACCTTCTCCCCACAGCCAGGAACAGAGCGTCGTCCTCCAGCCCCCCTGGACTCACTCCACTGCCACAAACCTGCCACAGCCCCCCCAGGATTCACCCTAAATCACCCACTCCCTGTTGCACTTTTTGTGTTCAATTAAAGAGACATTTTTTTCACACTTCCTCTGGCTCTGGGAGTCTGCTTTTGGGTCCCCCAGTTGTGAACCCCTGACAATTCAATCCCTTTTACACCCAAGTGTGAGAACTGATCGCATTGTTGACAATGAATCAGAACCGTTTGAGGTGAGGGTTGCTATTTACCAGGGCTGCCCTTTGACATCAGTTCTGTTTATAGTCTTTATGGACAGAATTTCTAGGGCTAGAAGGTTTTTGGTTTGGTGGTCAGTTGGATCTGTTTTTTCTGGATGGTGTGATCCTCTTAGCATCATCAAACAGCAACCTCCGACTTGCTGGGGCAGTTTGCAGCTGAGTTGCGGCGAGAACCAGGACCTCCAGCTCCCAGGCTGTGGTCCTCAGCCGAAAATGGGTAGATAACCCATTCTGGGACGGGCAGGAGGCCCTGCCCCAAATGGAGGAGTTTGAGTATCTTGGGTTGTGGTTCAAGAGATGCACAAAGAATGGAATAAGATATTTACCAGTTGATCTACATTCTGGCCCTCATTTAAGGTAACTATGGGAAGAGCAAGCTGGTGAAAAAGCACTGAGTGTTGATTTAGATTTCTTTAATTGAACTTTTGCTCTTCTGATGTTTCTATTTGCATTATAGGCCAAGTAACACTTCTTCTTTTCTCTCCCAATTCCCAAGGCCCCCAGTTTGAGACAGGTATTTTAAGAGATGGATGAGGTGTGATAACTTTGATCTGATAACTATTTAATCTTGAATCATCATCTCATTATCATATCATATTGGGAACACAAGCCTTCACTTACAGTTGAGTTCATAGAACTACAGTAATTCACTTTTATTATTAACACAATAGGTGGATGTCATATTGTCGAAGAAAACAGTTTATGGAACAGACATTTCCATCTGCACAAGATGGAAGAAAGTGGATGTTTGCGTGCTAAAATAGGCAAAAATATATGTGAAAACACAAATGGTTATTTCAGAATTATTCATTCAGATTACGCATATGCTCATTCTGTACATCTTTTGAAAACATTATGGGTTTAGATATTTATAGAGGAGCATTCCAGCAGGAAAGTTCTGACTGGATCTGTTTTCTTCTCCTGAAGTCACGCTTGCTCAAGTGAAAACTCTAAATTGCTGGCAGGTGTGAATGTGTTTGCCATCAAGGTGTTAACCCTGTGATGGACTGGTGACCTTCTTGCTCAGTGCATGCTTGGGAGGCTCTACAGTTCTCTCAGTTGTGCATTGTATACTTTTGCCACTTTAGATCTATATAAACATTACATAGCAGAATTGAAGAATTCATGTGCATAAAGCTACAGTATTTGTTTAAGACCTTCAGTAGAAAATAAATTATGAAATGTAAAAACACATAAATCTTCAACTCTGTTGTCTGATAAAAAGGAAAAAAATCATGAAGAAAAGACGCCTTTTTTGCGCAAATATTAAAATTATTAATGTTGTGCTGTTGCGGCGTAACATGAGTAAAGAGGATCACATTTTAAATCAATTTAGACACAAATCTTTAGAAGCTCATATCATTACTGATAATGTAAGTCCATGATCACCAACGCAAAATACTTTAAATGGAATTTGGGTCCTTACAAAATTTCCAAATGGTTAACTTCCTCTTGTGAGTGTGTGCATGTGCGTGTGTGTGTGTGTGTGTGTGTGTGTGTCACGGCACGTGTGTCTGCGTGACCTCTAGTTCTGCTCAGTAGCCAGCAGACGGCACGGTTGTAGCATCCTTCTATCTAGAATCTAAGCACCCCCCCCACCCCCACCCCCAAACACACACACACAAGCACATAAGTACACACACATACATGCACGCTCCTCCTACCGATAATTCAAGAAATTCAAGTGTATGCCTAAGTAGCAGCTATTGTTGTTCTCTCTTTTTAGGTGGAGAAAAGTAAATTGTTATATTTGATTTAATTTGATTTTGGGAACAGGTGTGAGAGAAAGAATTATTTTAAATTGCAGATAGGGCTTTATGATGACAATAATTCTACAGAAAAAGAACATGAAACAATGTGATGTCTGTGTGTCTGGCAGCTATGGGGGAACATGATAACCTTGTCTCCATGCAGGTCTAGAGGGTTGACTACGGTGGAGAAAGCACTTTCAGTCCTGCCAAATCCTGTTGTTTAACTGGCCTGTGAACACACACGCATGCATGCATGCACGCACACGCACACTCACACTCACACTCACACACATGCAAAATAAGACCCTAGACACTAAGGAGCATGCAACTGGGTCCAAATGTGTGTATGGGCATCAAGCCAAGGTGTATTTCTATGTGTATGTGTGTAAGTGTGTGTGTGCCTTAATGGAAAGCCAAAGCCAAATAGGTAGAGAGGTTACAGAAAGAACTTTAAGGCAGGCGTAAAGCTTGGGGTTGTTTAGTAGGGTCACTTCTTACATTTCTCCCAAAATTTTAAAAAGGAGGTCAATTGTGGCAAAGAGAATAAGAAGGAGAGAGACGGAGCGGCAAAGTTTGAGTGTGTCTGAGGTGGGAAATGCCTGGCGGGGGGGGGGGTATGAAAATATAAGCGACTCTAAACGCAAAAGTCAGAGTGGGAGGCGAGAGGATGCATGCAACCTCAACAGGGAGCGATGATGGAGAAGCATGAGATGAAGGGGAGAGAAGAACATGAGGTGGTGTGGGGAAAAAAGGGAGGTAGGTAAAGTGAGAGACAAAAGTGAGAGCAGGAATATTTGCGAGTGAGATTGTGTGAGTGAGGAGTTAGTTTGCATGTGTGTGAGGGGGGGTTACAAGTATAGGAAAGCCTCCCCCAGCGCCCACCTGTCTAGCTGTAATGGGAGCCAAATGTTGAAAGGCCTGGAAGTTACATCTCTGGCTTCCAGCAGTCAGGAGAGTCCACACAATGAGATCCTGGACTCCAAATAACTGCTTCTAACCATAGATTACATTTCCACTTCCTGCTCACTCCCACAGACTCAGGTCAGCTAATACCTCGCTCCGCTCACATGATTGAGACCGAAAAATACGCTGTTGTCATTACACTGTAACTCTTTAATCCCAACATGTAAATCCGGAATGGAGCCGTAATGGTCTCACTGCCGCAAAACACTTCTAATCAACCTTCTGAGTGGCTCTCAATTGTTCTTACTGGGATTTATTCAAAGCATCACAGCCGGGCTGCTTCCCTTGGTTCGGATGCACATAGTGGAAGAGCTACAGCATGACTGTGTCTTACTCATACCTGAGGGTGTGAGACGGGGCAAGTGGAGACGTGTCCTCCACTGTGCGGACCTGTGGTGGTAAAGGAGGACCTCCACTCAAACGTAAAAAGTTTTCGAGCAGAGTTCCATCATTTGGGGGGGAAAACATCATAAATTATATTGCTGTTGAATTAAGAAGATTAAGGCTGAAAACACACAACCATGTCTGTCTACGTTTTCTCTTCCTCCTGTAAAGTTCAAGTGCAAAATTTTGTAGATTTTTCTCCAGAAGGCATCATTCCCCCCGATGTGCAATCATTTGACTTGAGCCTTTTTATATGATAAAACAGTGCTAACACTGCTATAGCCGATGGAAGTGAACAGACCTTTACAAGACAGGATCCATCTGAAAAGCCCAAGTAAAAGCCTGGAAGCGGCGATGTCCAGATGGGGAGCCTCATGACACTGGCTGCCTCTCCGGACCGATCCAGAGGTGGTAGTGGTGCAAGTTACTTTGCAGCGACATGGAGAGCAAGGAACAGTCAGGGACATAAGCCAAGTATGACGACCAGCCCAGTCAAACCATCGAGGCTTGGACCCCACTAGACCCCTGTGGTATCCAGCGCCAAGATGTCAGCAATAGAAGCTTAAAGTCCTGTAAGACCCCCATGGATCGGATATGTTTGCCCACCACGTCTGGTGACAACACAGATGCTCCACTAGATTGAGGTCTGGGGATCATGGAGGCCAAGTCAACACCTCAAATCCGTTGTTTTACTCAAACCACTTTTGAACCATATTTGCTTTATGGTCCAGTTCTGGTGCTCACAGTCCCACTTGTTGATGCTCTCAACGGTGGATGGGGGTCAAGGGGTTGCACAACAAACTGTGGTGCACTGTGTATGCTGACACCTTTCTATCAGAACCAGCCTGAACTTATTCCACAATTTAAGACAGGGGCCTCGATACCCACGTCTCCTTTGGTTGCCCATGTCGCCAGTTTGACACTCTTCCCTCCATGGACCACTTTTAATAGATACTGATCACCAAACACCTTGCAACAGAGCAGGCAACCCAGACAATTGCCTATAGGGTCTGACTAGAAACACCCCTGCTTACCACTGAACACAAGGAAGAACCCATCAAATTAATTGTAATGAGTCTGATGGTAATCCATGGCTGAAGGATCTGCCGGAATGAGGAGCATTCAACAACCACAAAAATAACACCTGGGCCAAACCACATCCTGTGATCAACAAACCAAGATGGACCACTGAGTATTTAACAATTTGATCTTAGGGCCATTTACCCCCAAACAACTCCTGCATTCTTTTTCAACACTTGAATTATTCTTTTATTCTTCTGATGCAGTGCTTCACTTCATTCAGGGTCAAACCACCACACACATTTGTTATACTGTAGGTGAAGCAGAAAAAAAGCCCTGTGTTTCCATGTTTGTTTTCTGGACTCGTATCACAAAGCTGCAGTTTAACATCTTGAGTCAGTCCTGATACCTGGAGAAGCAGCTGAAGTAGTTCTAAGATAGTGTCACTTTAATGCGGCTAATTCAGTATTTTTAGCGGCGGGGGGGGGGGGG
>CAESWR010000212.1:638236-663999 GCA_903171835.1 Mullus surmuletus | reverse complement strand
AGATTCTGTACCTCTTCGTAGCTGAAAAAAAAAGAAAAACCTCAGATCTACTCTGCACTTTGCCAAACCATCTTCAAATTACTCTTCATGACAAGTGCTGCCCCCCTTCCTTTCTTAACTTCCCCCTACTCTAAACCCACTGTCATTTGATCATAACATGCATACTGTCCTGCTGCAAGTGATCAGACGCTCTTATCAGCAAATGAGTATTCATAAAAGTCATAGCAGTCATAAAAACTAGATATGCTATTTATTTGATATGGAAATGTTTATACATATGCATCACATCACATTAATTATTCATATTGTCTTGTTTTTTTTCCCACTTGTCTGTGATATACATTATGTATTCTCTTCTTCCATCACAGATATTTGAAATGGGAAGAAGAAAGCGGAAAAAAAAGAGCGAAAGAGAAAGGATTGCTTGGTGTCTCTCCTCACTTTGACTACAAAAGTGTGAAAGAGGAAAAACTTCTGACGGAAATGTAGAATGCCACCATTGCAGGTCCCATCCATCCATCTGCTGCTATCTCTGTTACACTCTCTTACACACACACACACACTGACCCGAGACAATGCAACAACCCATCAGCTGTTTTTTTTCTTGCATGCTCCATAATCACCTGCAAAGAAAAACACATTTACCACCATCAAGCTGCTGCTGCTGCAGAGCCGTCACAGCAGATACACAAAATAAAAACGCTTCTACTGCTCATATGGAAACCATTCACAACACAGTGTTAGTATTTTGCTAAATAATACTATTGATGATAAAATTAATATTGCCCTCATTGGAATTGCAAAATTCTGAGAATTTTCAAATTCGGAAACTGTCCATGGGAAATTTTGGAAATTAGCAGGAATTTGTGGGGAATTTTCGGGAATTTATATTAACTGCATTTACCTGGTCATATACGTATATAAATATGAAATATTTTAGTTTGTCAGCAGACATGGATGCAAACATGTCTAATGCAATATTTCTAAATGTATTATAATTTATGAATACATTTTGAAGGAACTGTCAGATTTTCTATTTGTCTGAAAATGTTGAAGTTTCCCTAACTGAGTCTAATTGTCATGAATATAGGCATACATATTTGTCATAAGTAAACATGCATGCAAATTTACAGAAGCACATTGCATTCACTAGATAAAAAAATACACCATACCACGTAATTACGGTATTACAATCTCGTACTTACAAGAAAAGATCTCAGAAAGGATCTCGTAATGTCGAGCTCAGTATCTATTAATTATGAGAAAAGATCTCGGAATTACGAGATAAAGAAAAAGGAAACGTCTGTAAATCCTCTCGCAGTGGCAATGATAGCGCTATCCCAGTTAATCTGATATTACCACCTTCTCGGCTTGAGAGACTGGGAAATACTGCCTTTGAAAAAAACAAGGATTGTATTTATGTAATGTATTGACAGTAATATCATTTTTGTTAATACAATATAACGTCATCCACAGCTCAGCCGGCTCCTGGTCATGTGATCGGTTCCGCTTTTGTGTTAGCCCCAAAACTCAAATAAAAAAAAAAACGAACGTATCTGCTGTCTCCCTATTTTGTTTTTGTGATATAAGTACAAAGACACAACAATTAATCAATAAAAAACAATAAATCAAAACTGCAGGCATCTCAAGGATGTGCAGTTAGTGATTCTGCGTGAAGCAGTAGCCAATGTGGCACCTTTCCTCATCCTATGATTATGAGAAAAGATCTTGTAATTACGATATATGGTGTCTAATATTTTTCTATCCAGTGAATGCAATGCGCTTCTGTACAAATATGCCAAGTGCGATGATTAGTGTAATTTATAGATTGAGATTAATCAGTTTTTAGAACTGTAGAACTTTAATGGACAACAAAAAACATGAATTGTGAAATTCAAAAGATTATTCAGGTATTTACAACAGCCGTGACAAATTCCTTATGTCCTCTCAGCACTCCCAAAAAATTCTTCTCTTCAGACCATGCTTTCTACTCATCAAGGACCTGGACCTCATCGTCTTCAATAGCTGCCTTCTCATTCTGACTGCTTGTCACAGGAACAAAACCCTGAACATTTCCAATATTCCGAAGCTAAAATTCCCATGGAAATATTCAGGAAACTTTCATGAAATTTACCTGAAACTTTCCGCCCCTTTGCAACCCTAGCTCAGTAAATCAGTCTGCTGCCCCCCCCCCCCCAACCCAACCTGCAGCAGCCCCTGATGTTTCACTCTACTCTCTTCTTCTTGTCTGCCTGTCGTATCACCTGGTCTGTTGCGTGTCTCTTATGTGTAACTTTAATGGATGAGCAGAGAGCAGCTCTGCTGACTGGCTTCTCAGGCCATAAATCAAGTTGTATGTTAAACCTTTTATATGCATAGTACACAATCTCCTCTCTGTGTGTGCACTGTGTGTGGTCTCTTCAACATCCGATGGGTTTCAATGGCGTCAGCGAGGCACTGTGGCTTTCAAGGCCACTTCCCGGCATATATAGAGGTAGAGGCTGAGGGACCACAGCCCAGCACCTCCAGGCCCCAAATGTGGAAGCATTCATAATTTTCTATGTATGAGACAACCCACGTTTCATAATATACAAATAAAATAGTCATTTTGTGTGTACACAGATGACTGAGGCACAGCGGGATGTTGTTGAGCAGCGTTGGTCACCAGTCGGTGAGCTGAAAACAGCACAAACCCTGACCTTACTGCAGCCGCTTTTTGCATATTTGAACCATTGCATGTTGCGTTTACGTTCTTCATCAATGAACAAGGATCAGTGATTTTCTTCTAGGCCTTTATTGCTGCATTCTGCCTTCCTCCTTGTTCCTGCTGTAATGTGAATTACCAGAGAGACCATTTTAAGTGTTTTTTGTGCATAAATGCACCGTGCATTGTCTTTTGTTGTGGTTTACTAGTGTAGGTCATTGCGGGGTGATGTATGTGGGGGTTTGTTTTGACTAGCCTCTTTTTTTTTTCCTCTCTTTTTTGATGGTCGACTGCCATGCTGCTGTTACTAGGTTCCACTGAGAGATGTTTTCGACATCAGTCACAGAGAATGAGTGTGTGTCTGGCTGTGTGTTTTTGTGTTTTTTGTTCCTGTAAGCAGGGATGTGTGTGTGTGTGTGTGTGCGTGTGTGTGTGTGTGTGTGTGTGTGTGTAGGTGTGTGTGTGTGTTTGTGTGTGTGTGTACCAACAGCACAGTAATCTGTAGGCGGGTCATCATTCTTAATGCAGCCTGTGTCATCAGTTCCCGTGACAACAGGGGGAATGATGCGGCCGATACATATGAAACAGGGTACAATGCATAAACATGGAGGCTGCAGGAGGAGGAGGGTGAGGGCAGCACAGGGGCGAGGTTATACTGGGGATATGAGTGTGTGTGTGTGTACGTGTGTACGTGTGTGCGTGCGTGCGCTACCTGGACCTCTCTGTATTCCTGTTTACTATTCATGAGCCCTCCCCTCAGCATGCTGTCACTAGTCCCTCCCCCTGATGTTTGACTTTGTATGTGTGTGTGCGCAAGATGGATGGTGACAGCATCAATGCATGGTAGATCAGGATTAAGATCAAACACAGCTCAACGTCACACTCCGTCAGGTTCACTGGACACATTCGGCCACACACAGACACACACAAACACACACACTCCTCACTGTTTAACACACATACTCTTACACGAATGTATGTTTTGATACAAATGAAAAGAAAAGTACTATGACACCACGAAACAGAGAAATTCAATATGAAAATTCATTATGAATAAAATATCAATGTTTTAAGAAAGATATTCTAGTTATTTCAAGACAGTTTTTATTTATAAAGCAGCAATTATCTCAAGGTATTTTCTAATGGATTTGAGTGTCCTTTCAGTGTCCACCTATTATAATCTTTACGAGCTTCATTTCCATGAACTTACTTTGCCCCCAGGGTTCGCCTCTCAGGCTATTCAAGCAGCCTAACCCACTGGGGAGCCATGTACAGCTTGAAAGGCAGATGTGTCACAACTCCGAGTAAAAAAAAAAAAAGAAACAAAAAACACCCACACTGTCTTCTGCTGTTTTTACAGTAGATGGAAATGTGCGATTTCACTAAAAAGGAAACAAAAAATGTAAAAACAGCATTATGCATAATTAAGTCAGATCTTTCCATGGAACTAAATGTGTCCTGACACTCCAGTAATTTTTTTTTTACTACTCCATCAAGAATGAATGTCTAACTCAAATATGAGATTATATTAGATTGGCGCCTTTTTAGTAGTCAATTGTTGAATGCAGGTTTGCTTTTTCTGCCCAACCATTTTCACCAGTTTATTGGCCTGATTGAAAAAAGCCTTTTTTCAGCGTTTTCTTTGGCACTGTTTTCCTCACACCTCGGGAAATCAAGCTACACCTTCATTTATGATTAGGAAATTTTGTGTGTATTATGTGCATGTGTGCATTGAGGCTCAGTTATTTAAGATCTGGAAGCTAATTGTTAAGACACATAAAACACACGTAGGCCTACACACATGTACACATATGGTGCCTTTCCACTGCATAGTACTGGCTCTACTCATCTCTATCCTGAAAATGATACATTTCCACTGCACCACGTGTAAGGTACTGGGTAACACTATTTTAGTACCTGCTCTACTCTGGTTCCACTGGGGCCCAGTAGGTACTATGGTGATGTTGACAACACTGATCGGTCATAGAGAAATGTCGCCCCATGTCCATACACTGGGCATAACACAGTTATGTGAAATGTTCTAGGTGTTGTTGTATTATAGGTTGCTGCTGTTCTGTGGTGCTGCTGTCATTATGTTGCGCCTGGCTGAGAGCTCGGTGATTGATTGATCGAACCTGTTGATGTGTGGTGGTTGGTCTAGAGTAAAGTGTGTGAATTCTACAACGTTGTGTGGCGTCTTCTTTGGACCCTTTTTGGACATAATAGCCCCGTCATTATGTAATTAAGGGTACTATATCTGAAGCTGAAAAATAAATGTCAGAATGCCACTGTTTCATGTCACTAAATTCAGTTTTAATGATTTTTCAGGTGAGAATACACTCGTTTAGATTTCAAAAATTTGATCCGACGTCATCAGAGAATGCTGTGATCAAAGTCACAGCTGCTGGAACAGCTAGAAAACTGCCACAGTCTAGCTTTCATGGTTCACTTTCATCAACTTTATTCCTTTAGAGATGAAGAGCTGTGATAAAAAAATCAGCTGTGTGTATTTGTGTTTTCAGCCCAGGACGTCATCGTTGTCACCTGGCACAACTCGGCTCTGCTGTCGGGATTCCGTTAGCCAGTAGCGGCCAGCGGCGGCCAGTCCTGTAACCCATGTTCACCGCAACACCCGAAAATGTGACAATAATACAAACATCTGCACACCAAACGTTTTTTTGCTACACAACACTGGCGTTTCTTGCAAAAACACAATGGTGATCGCGTTAACTTCGGCATTAGCCAGTCGGCTACACCAAGTCATGGCCACGTTACAGCCGCGTCGCATCGCTATGACAACCAACTATCCTAAGTGGGTACTATCCTGCAGTGGAAACACACCCGTTACCTTGCTGAGTAGAGTCGAGTAGAATAGAGTAGAGCCAGTACTATGCAGTGGAATAGTGCCAACAGAGACCAAAGGCAGAAAAGGCAGCTATGGCCTCCTCTCTCAACACACAGCATTCCAAAGGGAGATGTTTTCAATTCACTCATTATAGAGGGGTCACACAGGGTCAAGTTCAATGCCAGGGAAAAAGAGCGGCTACAGTGAGGAGAGAGTTACCCACTCACACACGCACACGCGCACACACACACACACTATCTCCCATGCAGAGAGCACAGCACAAATAGAGTTACTGCCAGCAGAGCTCGGGATTTTGGTAAATACACCAAAATTAGCCTCATTGTGTTGTTTGCATTTCAGCAGAAGCTTTACAAAAAAAAGGGAAGAGACCAAGGAGAAACAGTGTAAATAAAGGGATCCAAGCAACTGGATGGATGGCAGAGGTTGGGTAGGGCAGTCGCTTTGGTGGCAGGAGGAAACCAGCCTGGAACATGTTTGGGAGAATGGGTGGGGTGTAATGATATCATTAATATGCTTCACAGCCTCTGGCTTACTCGGCCTCCTCTGGTCATGCCATCTCGTTTTATTAACTACATTTACATGCAGTCAATATTCAGGTTAAGGTACATATTCTGGCTACTGAAACATTGGGTAATAATCTGCTTACATCAAACAGCGATGCACGGAGAATGTCTCATACTGTACAAACCCTGCTTGGAGTAACTTTACACTCACCTTTTTGTGATCTGGCTAGCCCGGTACTTTCTACTGTCTACAAATGCCATGATATATGTGTCAGCAAAGCACAAATTCCTGTTCCTTTTGATGGGGATATCCCGATATGCGTATACATGATCAAATATTCTATTTCGAAAAGGAGTAACCCAGGGGTAATAATCAGGTTTTTGAAAAACCTCAATATTCAAATGGGTTACTGGTGTTTACACGGCTGTGCGCCCACCGGTTTATTGCTATTATTCCATTTAGAGAAGGCTTATTTGACTGCATGAAAACGTACCCAGTGTCTGTTTTGTGTGCCGCTCTTACCTTTGCAAAAGCTGTTGACTTTCCTCAGAGGAAGAGACCGAGATCGCCGTGGGTGTGCTGGTTGTGCTGCAAGGGCACGAGGCCGAACAGACAGAGAATCCCTGGAAAATGGTCAATTCTTTGCTTTTGTATTTACATCTCTGCGTGATGTTTGTAATCTGCGTGATTCCGTCACAGCAGTAGGGTAATTCCAAGTGTCCAAAAAGGTTTTAAAATGTTAAAAACTTTGTGAGTTTCGGTCTACACGGATCCACACCTTACAGGATTGATATACAGTAACTCGGCATAGTTGGATGAATATATTTTGACACTGCCGGCTGAGTCAACTGCTGCACAGTGAATAGAAATGTGCTTCACTTCTTTTTTTAGATACTTAACAGTCCATTTCCCTGCACGCTGCCGCACCATCTTCATCAGAGACAGAAAAAAGCAGGAGTAATTAAAATGTCTGAACTTGCGGTTTAATTACAAGCCAGCCAATGAATCTCTTTGTCAGTGCAACTCCTTCTCCCTGTCCCGTTTTGCATGAAACAATAAAACCTCTGTTAAAAATGTAATTTGGTCTTTGTTAAGAATAGATTCTGCCTCTTTTTTTTCTCTCTCTCCTTGTCTCAGTTGAAACGTTGAATCAAATCAAAGACGAACAATGCACCCTCCCACCCCTCCTTTTACTTTCAATCACCCTCCTCTCCCTGATATTCTTCAACACTGTAGCCATGGAAATGGGACTTTGGGGATAAAAGAAAACCATAATTTTGTGGCGGGATTAATTTGGAGACATGAGCAATGCCAAATGAAATCCCTGTCAAAACCTCCGCTGATTCTTTTCATCGTCTGCAGATCCCTGAGAAATCTGTTCCCCACGGCGTTTATGATTTGACAGTCCAGTAGTTTTGGACTTAGTTCCCCCCTGATACCTCTGACATGTTGACATTAAGTGGTTTCCGAGACAGGCAGCACCCATATTTCAATCACCATTAAGCAGAGGATATTTAGCGTTAGCTTGGGTGGAAAGAAGCGCCAGTGACAAACCAGACATTCACACAGATACAACAGTAAGCAAACAACTGTAATTACATTACAGGGTGAGTGGCAGCCATTTCATGGGAGCGCAGGAAGGTAAATATAGCCTGAGTCGAACCCTTGGATCTACCAAAAAAAGGAGGGTGGGGGGGTGGGGGGCTGTACACAGGTGTCCTTGTTGAATGTCCCTTTTTTCAGATCAGTCTTGTCAAGTGGAAGAACTCCTTGCTTTGTCATTTTTTTCACCTTGACATAAAGTAAAGGCAGAGAGCTAGTGTACAACGAAAAAGGGAATACTGTAATTAAAAGAGTCCCTGATGCACAATGGTGACAGAGGGGAGAGGTGGAATTTCTTTCTTTCTCTTCTGTATCCATCACATTCCTTTCCGGCTTCTTTATTTATGCTCGTTGATGAGTTGCACACTGCAGGACACCACTTCTGTAGAAATTAGTTACCTGTGGCAGTGAAATCATATTTAGATTTCAAATACTTAATTGAACTGTTATTTGAGAGCAAATGAGCACATTTAGATTGGGCTCGGATTCCAGTAAAAGCAAGATATTTATTGTCCAAACGATGGAGATGTAATGCAGCTGTTTCTGTGATCTCACTTTATTGGCCCAACTGGAATTGCGTATGAAAGAAAAACACACCGATAAGAGCCCATAGCAGCTTTTAAAGCATCATGTGGTGTTTTTTTTTTTTCCTTGAATGATTAGCACATTCACGGTGCTCCTTAACTTGTGCAAGGACTTATTGTCATCCTCCAGACCCATCCAGCAGACTTCTTCCTTTTATTAAAACCCAAAATGCTCTCCTCTGCAAGAAAAAGTCTTTCAAGAAAACAGAGAAAAACAGAACAAATGTGTTTTTCTTTCAGCTGGGCAATTTTCACTCCACCTCCCCTCATCCGTCTGCAAGCCCTCAGCGCCCGCAAATCACGCTTCGCACGTCCACTCATTTGTGGATGAGGCAGAATTAGCATGATTCTCCTGCGCTCGCCACCTTCAAATCGGCGGCGTATTCATGGACACACACGCAGGTGCACCAAACCCAGACACAGAAACCCCACATCAACCGCAACTTTATGAATCGTATATCTTCTGGATCTACCTGCGCAATGCGTGGCTTACTGTCTATCCACCTGAAATCCAAGCAAACAAAGAAATGTCTTCCCTCAGAAGAACTCTCGTACAGCAGGCTTTGCAATCGGCAGCTGAGCTCCGTTTAAGCAAACTTCCAGCGCAGGAGCCCACATTCAATTTGAAACCCGGAAAAACTGATCCAACAATGAATTGTGTGGGGGGTTTAGCAGGACCCCTGTGTGCGCTTTCTGTTTTGAATCGTTCCCTTGGCCCTTGGGTCTCCGTTGTCTCGTCCAGCTTTGCTTTGCTGCCGGTGAAAGTTTCCGAGTGAGAGAGCAGAGTAAACTTTCATTCAGGAAAGTCACATTGTGAGTCAGAGAGGCTCCATCTTTGAGAGAGGAAAGACCAGGGGAGATCGTCAGAGGGTGAGGTCACTCGAATGAGCTGATTGGCCAATTTTTGGTTCTTTCGTGTTTTTGTGTTGGTTCAAATCAATGTGGACAATGATTTAAATGTTATCACATAAGATGTGAACATTAATTCTGAAAGAAATAAACAATGTTTAATTGCAATGTATATTATTTGGTAATAATTATGGAAATGAAGCAAGCATGATGTAAATAGTAATAAAACTTCATGTTATATATAGTAGGATTTATTTACATTTTAATGTAGGTGATATTCAAGCTTATGGTAAAAGTTAACTAATTTCACTTAATTTGTTTGAGTAATTATAATGTCTACACTAAATATAACAAAATAATATTTACTTAATATCTTCAGTAAAATAATTAAGTACAATTTACTTGATAGTGGAATGGATATTCAACTTGATATTGCAGCAGTAAAATGTACTTATTTAGAGTAAGTGCAAATTGGTATGAGGATTTTTTTAAAGTAAATCAGGCAAGTTTCATTTTTCACTGTGTTCTTGCCACCCAGCCGTCCTTTACACGCTGTCCTCTTAGCTACAGATTAAAGATGTCAGGGGTGGCACTGCCGCCGCCGCCACCAACATGAGATGGAGCCGCAACTTTCCTCCTATTCAACGCTCATGCATTTATACAAACTGCCTGTGATACATTAAAGATGATCCTGAAGGTCAAGACAAGATCAGAAACAGGAAAGTCCTTTCCTACAAACTCATGTGATGCTCACAATCCCCCCCCCCTCCAAGAAAAAAGACTTCATAGAGACGACGGATGGACCATGTTTTCAATTGCAACAACCCAAGTTGCCTACTGGACTTTTTTTGTTCTGCAAGTGCACCCTGTCCATGGGTACAGAGTCGGGGGGTGAAGGGGGCCGTCCCTTTGAAATGATAAGCAGAGTCTTCCTACACTGAGGGACTGTCATTGAAGTCTTTGTTTGCCCATCAGCGGCTCAGAGGTGTCTGTGAACTTGAGGGTCGGCACAGAATAGAAATGACCATGTAACCTACTTCGAGGTCACCTAATGAAGGAAAATGTATTCATATATTTTCTTGTTGTATTAGTTTGCACCGTATACTTCCCTTTGAAGCCCAAGGTTGCAGGTTCATTTTTGAAGTGCTTTTCAATCATGCCTTGGTATTGAAGTTTCTTTTGTGCTTGGAATGTGGGCCTCACCGGTCTACAGGTCCCGTTCAGACTCTGACGAGTTGCATATGGTCTATAAGGTTTCCATCTATTTATTTATCTATTCAATTCTCTGGATGGTACATAGTTTTCAGGAATTTGCACTACCGGACATAATGGTCGTATAAACTGCGACATGTGAATATGTATCACTGGATGCACCTGTTCTTCATGTCCCACCGTCCGTCCCTCCAGGCTACAGTGGTTTGTCCAGACCTGCTGTGGCACAGTTGCCTCAAGCAATTTTCCCCTCCCATCATCACCTGTATTAAACACTCTCACACACCCCATCCCTGCTGGCACACCACCCCCTGCTACCTCACTACATCCCGGACCCATTTCCCCGCATTTTCAAGGCTCTTCCTTGTTGGACCCCCCGGTCGGATTCACAGCGGGGCTCTGTCCAGCCCATCAGAGAAGTAATTCACACTCTGACTCATTTGAGTTATTTACTCCATTACCACCCTGGCTGGCCCATTCCCCACAGCTACCCACTGAGACCTGGAGCTCAGGATGGGTACCTGGGCTTCCAGCAGGACTGGCAATGGCCCCCTCTCTTCCTCCCCCCATGTGATGGGCGCTGCCACCTCAATCTGCAGCTGGCACAGTATGTGGGGGTTAGGGATGAGATGAGTGTGGAGATTGCTCAACTATCTTGCACGAGAGGGATGTGTATGGTACATTTATGTGTGTACGTGGGCATACACAAGTGTGTCAGGCACATCCTTTCCCCATTGCTAGTCTCCTGTAAGTCATTATCACACCCAAAGCCTGTGGTTCTCTCAGATGACTTGATAGATTTACATGACTCCGTCTGGGGATCTGTGAAAAAGCCAGGGTCCAGTAGAGAGAGAGAAGACTGTGTCATCATCCTCTCCAAAATAAGAAGAGGGGCGACAGAGTCACACCTTAATAAAAAATGTGCTTTTTCTCAGAAGAGGGTAGAAGGAGCTCTACACACAATAGGCACAAGTCTCCATCTCCTCCATTGTAGGATTGAAATAGCCCTTCTCATCAAAGATCCTCTCAAACTCATCTGGCAGGGTAAGAAATAAGTAACTCTGCCTATCTTCTATATCTAATTTCAATCTCAAATCATGTCACTTTTTTCACACCACTATTCGGTATTACTCTGGTTCTTATGAATTTACCTGGTGGTAATGTATTGTCTTCAGTGGCTCACAAGGTCACAGAGAAATGGCACGGGCCAGTTGGCGAGACTATTTTCACCGCTATTATAGCCGTGTTGCAGATAGCAGGCAAGCGCAGAGGTGTTGCAGAACAGGCAGCTTTCCTCAGTCTAGGGCCTGGTGTATATCAATTCTGGTCCAGGAGTTTAAACCTCCTTTCACATAGCAGATATTTCAAGACCTTAAGGAATAAATAAGAAGAGTCAGCCGATCTGGGAAATACTGTCTTTGCTAATTCACTTTCACCCCGTTGACACCTGGAAATAACACCTCTTGTATCCAGAGTGTATCTGGATACAATTTTATCGGATACACCTGGCATTAATATGCGTCTTCAGTGTCCACATGAAGTCTCCAAATTGAGATCTGATCACATCTTTCCATGGGAAATTAAATAAATAACAAAACAAAATACAAAATAACAGAACAAAAATAAAGAAGAATGATAGCCATCCGTGAAGCTCCTATGCTCTTTTTTGGCATTTCAAAGCGGTGGAATGAATTGCCAAGTTTTGCTTGTATACTTTCGGCAGACCAAATTGAGAGCAAACACTTGGTCTCGTCCTCGCTCCATCCATGAGTAGCTCTTGCTTTGTGCGTGTAAAAAAAATAACTTTAACATAATGCTCATAATACATCCCTGACCACCTTTAGAGGAGTTCATGTGAGCACGCACTGTCTGACTGCAGTCCGATCACCCAAAACGCATGTTAATGCCAGGTGCAAACAGGACTTTTCTGTCTACCGACAGAAACCCATTCAAACAGAAACAGGAGTGTGGCTTTTCACCTGACTTTGTAACGTGGAACCAGTTTCAGAACAACATACTCAGAGCTGCAACGTTAAAGGTCACCTTCCGAGCCAAACTCTTTTTCTGAAGGTTTTCTAACAGTCACATGTGTCACCATAGTATGAGTATGATGTCCAAAAATGAAACATTTCTGTCACCTCATTTACTTGCTTTCTCCATTTTTTGCCCACTGTGAGCTGAAACGAGCGGATCTGAGAGTTGGAAACTTCTGAGGTGGAAGTCACTGTCCACTCCCCCCGGCTGTAGTGGAGGCTGCTGTCCACCAACCCCCCAGATAAGATGAGCCTTACTATTAGCTGGAGCTAGCGTTAGTAGCTAGTAGTTAGCTAGTAACTGAAACAACACATATGAACAAAATAAGAGATTAAGAAAGAAATTAACCAACCATTCTCAAACGTCCTGCTGCAGCCGCAGAATCTGAACATGTTCAGAAACGGGAACCTCTGCTTCTGTGTCAGATTCTGCTTCAATTAGGTACAGTTGAACAATGACGTTTCTGCCGTAAAAAAAAGTGTATTGCACGCTAAGAACGTACACCAGCGAAAGCCGCAACCCCTGGCCAATAGGAGCGTGGAGTGGGCGTGGCCAGACACGGCTCATTGACATTTAAAGGTACAGGTACAGAAACAACCCCTTCTCAATAGAGCTCACAAGAGCCACTTTTAGACCGGCTGAAATTAAGTATAAAAGCTGAATTTGCGGGAAATAAACATTTAGAATAATATTTTTGGGCCTCTGGCAACCAAATGAAATTGTGTCAAATACCTTATAGAAGGTGACCCTTAACATGAAACAAATCCAGACTAAGCTGTTTGTCAGTCAGCCATTTTATACCGTTTGGTATCAACTTACATTAACAACAACAAAAAAAGGTATTTGTGTTAGTGTCTCCGCGGGTGTGTCTGAGAACAGCTCCAGGGTGTTACAATTGGTGTTTGCCCTCGCGACTTCCCAACTCTCCTTTTTCACATTGCGGCAGCAGGTGTTGATGCTGCTTCTATTTAAAGTGTCAATCACACCATTTAAAAAGTGAGGACACACCCGACTGGTTTGCGTACTTGAATTTGCCTGTGTGGGATTCGATTACTGACACATCAAATTGCCCTCCTTAGATTCTACTCTGCTCTTTCTTTTATTTATTTGCAAATTTACAAATTGATCATGTCAAGAGAATTGCAAAGAGTGAGCAATCTAACACACAACCGATGGATTTGTTACAAAACATGACAAAAGTGGTCTCTGACATTGGTGACCAGACTTGTTATTTGTAGTGACCCCTTAATGTAATACAAAAAGATTCATGTGCAGCAAAATCACCAATCGTATTTTCCATCTGCCTCAAACTTCGGTCATACACTGCAGAGTTTGAGGGACACGTGACCCCAAACTGCCTCTTTATGTGGAGTCTCTCACAATATACTGATATCATAAAGTATTGTGAATGAACAAAGTTGTTTATATATTGAATATCTTCTAAAAAAACTTACTAACAAACAAACTTTTATCAAGAGTTGTATTTGTTTATCCTATCTCATATTAAGTTGATTTTCTCTTCACATGATTAAAACAATAGTTTTACACACACACACAATGATTAAAACAATAGTTTCAATCATTTAAAACTATAAACTATGGGATAGTTCTTTTCTATCATTAATAGAAAAGCACTGATACTCACACTTACAGGTAAGCGCCTGTTTGTGTGATTCAGCTTCACCTTTGTGTCAGTCTCTCAAACAATTGACTGATAACTGTGGCTCTCGAAGGCGCTGATGGATTGTTATCGATCGCCTCTCTCATTTTCATACCTGGTGGCCCAATCCTGCTGACTCCCTTTTAAACAGGTTGAGTGCATTTAATCTCTCCCCTTGCTGTTCCTTCACCAAAACCCTGATGGGACCACCTTTCATCCTGCCCTTCATTATTCATTCTTTTGATTACTTTTTTTTCGGGGGGGGGGGGGGTTGTTTATTTGCAGCTCCTCATCTTCTCCTCCTCTCTCTTCTGACGTCAGCTGGTCTGTTGCAAGTGTCGCTAAGCCCTCAACCAGTGGCAAAGCGCAAAGACATGTGCGCGCAAATGCAAACACAGACATTTGCACTATGAATGCAAACGTGCTTACACAAACACACGCGCGCTCACACACACATGCGCTCACACACAAACTTACGTATGCAAACACAAGTTCAGCCCCGTACAAGTCTGATCTGTCACACACACGCATGCTCGCTGTACTGTGTGTGGATAATAAACAGCATAACATCAGTCACATGTGTTTGCATTTTGGCACGGAGACAGATATGACACGAGCCCTTACAGACAACACACACACACACACACACACACACAAACATATGCAGGGATACTGTGAGTTATTGAGTCAGACAAGTCGAAGCCTTCCAAAGTTGGTGTGTGCGTATATGTGTATGTGCGCGCCCGTGTGTGTGTGTAATAATCCATTGGTTCTGTTCTGTGCTGATTCCGAGCGCTAAGCCCTGCCACAATTATTCAAATCCAGGCTTTTAGTTGCAGCACACCTCTCTCCATGGGCCTATGAGCCGGTAATCTTGCCTTTGGCCCTGCATATCAAATGGCCTTAACTCCCATAAGGAATGCATATGAAGAGGAGCCACTAGTGGCTTAATCCGCCCTGTTTAAGTTGCTGAAACGTACACCTGTCATGCCGTCTCGCACCGAAGCTTGTGGCCACTGATAGCTGGGCTGTAAATCCAAAGGCGTGTAGCTTTTTAGCCCTTTTTAAAAATATTATCGTGGCGTTTGAAGGGTGTGTGGGGTGTAGAGGTAGTGAATACCCCCTCCTGTTCTTACACCATGTCATTTCCTTCCAGTATTTCATGGCTCATTTTCACTTTTTGGCATATCACCTTCTCATGGACTGATTCTTCCTGAAAGAAATAAATGAAATGAAATGATGATAAAACAAATTTGCTTATACCCATTTTTGCCGCTTTTGTTGGCCTGACAATGTGATGTGCAAACAAATAAATTGCACTTAAGTGTGTCACTAATTCCATCCTTTAGTTCAACAGTAGGTGTTTATAGGCCTACAAAGATCCTAAAATGTAGACTGCATAAAAAGTGGGAGGAGCCTGAGTGCTTGTCACATACTGATTTGTGGGTGGGGATTCTCTCGGATTCTGATGCTGGCCTCAGAAAGCTGTTCAAATGACAGCAGTTGTTGCTGCTTGTATACAATGAATGTGTGGTTGCATTTGATGGGATCAATGATACAATATTTTTCCTGGACCATAGAAAGGCCATCATATTAACAAGCTCTCTATAATCATATTCTTGATGATACAAGTTGAAATTCCCCACACTTTAGAAACACTGAATATGGTCGATATCTTCTCTCGCACTGCGCTTTGTCTCCAAGTCTTTGAGATGCCGTGCGGCAGGGCTGCACTTTGGTATCAGTAGTGGTACTGTTAAGACAAAGCATAAAAACAAAATGCAAAAAAAATAAATGTAAAAAAATAAAAACATAAATGTAAAAAATCTTACAAAGCTTTTAGTAATCATGCAAAAAAGTTTATTTTTATTTTTTGAATATAATTACTTGTCAGAATTTTACTTGATGTAGACACAGGGCATAATAACATGTCCTATATCAACCCAATAATACGCTTGATTTGATCAGTATTTCAGAAAAAGAAATAAAAAAATATATACAGTGTCAGTTGAAACCAAACATTGGAAGAGTTAAGCCTCTTCACATTATGAGGTCACATCCAGAGCAGGCCACATCAGGGTCTGGCTGAGAGAAGACTTCGGTCACACCTGATACCATTTTGCAAATCTGAATAGACAGATACAAGACTTGTTTTGGGGAGAATAAAGCATCATCTCCACTACAAGGCCACGGCTATGCATTACACTGTGGGAGGAGCATTGTTCTCCGTAGTCCACATCCATCTGCATGCACGCACACACACACACACACACACACACACACACATTTTCTGTGGTAGGGACAGTGATCATCTCAGGACAGCTGCAAAGCAGCCTCAGGTAAGACAGGCACTCCCAGGGACCAGCCTGTACTCGACATCTGTCGACAGAAACGCGCACGCACACACACACTAAACTTTTTTCTGGTCTTGGCTAACAACACTCCTTTGTTTGCCTGGCCACAATATGCTTCAAGTAGACAACTTTTCAACTTGGTGCAACTCTCACAAGCACTGATTGGAGCATGTGGCGCCCAGAGGAGATGGACTTCTCATGTGAGATGAGGGCAAACACACCAACACACAAATTCCCCATCAGCCTCCCAGCGCTCTTCAGCGCTCTTCAGATGGCATGTGCATGGTGCCCGCTGCCAGGCTGCCGGAGCCTGGACTTCTACCCAGAAGAGGGACACTGCCAGTGGGCTGATGCATTACGTGTGGCCCAGGACTGAAACAGGGCCTTCAGAGGGTTAGTCCCACCACTGTGCGTGTGTCTGTGTGTGTGTGTGTGTGTGTGTGTGTGTGTGTTTAATATCACTGTATGTGTTGGCAGAGATTGGTTGGCCATCTGGTTATCTGGCCCCTCTAGGACCACACATAGCATTACAGTTGTGTTACAGCTGCCACAGCTATTTGCAGGCCCACACACTTGCTCTGGGACCCAGGCACACACACACATGCAGTGCAACGACAGGCAGTCACACAGAGAGCAATATACCCATATACAGTGTAAAGACCGAATAACAAGCACTGCCATGCACTGAAAACTACATGGACAGGCAGAGATAATATAGTACATTTTCAAAGACTTTTACAACCAGATACAAAGACAGACACAAATGCAAAGAGTTATCAACACACATACACATACACACACTCAAATGCAAGCAGACTTGACCCTCTGGTGCCCCACGTTCTGTTAACTTCATTGTCCATGTTCTTATATAATTTTAAAAATCCAACGTGCTGTTTGTGCCGCTATATGATCCAGGGCCACCCAATGTTCTCCGCCACCTGCTTGGCGTTTGGAGTCAGGGTCTTAATGCGACAGCTGGACGCGCCTGACTCATCACGCCTCAAAAAAACGCTAATCCGCGAGAAATGACTGAAAAAAGAGGCCCATGTAAGGTGACTTCAGCTAATGAGCAACAGGCTTGTGTCTCTGCGATTCTTCTTTTGTTCCACTTCATGTTTTCCTGCTACTGCGTTTCTCTTTGTCTTTGTTACTGCGTTTATAAGTTTGCCTCGTCGTTTGCTTTTTGGGGGGTTGGCAGCAAAATTGCGTACTGTAAGAGTTGGTTTGGCACCAGACAACAGGGTGGAAGGTTGTTTAACTCCACTGACTTTTGGCTGACTCCTTTCCTTGCAAGTCTTTAGCATAGCATTGTCTTTCTGTGCTGCACTTGCTCCTTACGAGGCTTTTTGCAGTCACAAATACTCACTGATGGCAACTTGTGATCTTTTAGACTTAAAGAATGCGCACCTCCCTGGATGGAGGGCATAAACAGGGGGGATTCCATGAAATAGCCTGTCTATTTTTGAGCTTTAAAAAATCCTCTCCACTAAAGTGAGCACTTTAACACCCTCTTTTCACTATGTCAGAGCCCTGCACTGCCAAACTTTCCATGTTAAAAGGCCACGGACTACATTTCTTAAAATCTTGTTTAGCTGCAGTTCAGCATTTGGATTTGAAAATTACAAGATCAGAGACGGCTGAGTCTTGAAATAACACACATGAAGAAATTCAATAGAAAATGAAACGATTATAATATGATATAAAATTGAGTGGAAAAGTTGTCATGGCTCTTACCTCAGTTTCAGATGGAATTTTCTCATTTAAATATCCAAAAGACGCAGACACACACATTTCTGTGGAGAATTTGAATTTCGAGAAGGGAACTGTATTTATGAGTGTAATTTTTTTTGATCTGGAATAGAATCTCTCTGATCTTTGTTATAGTAACGGTGTGTGTGTGTGTGTGTGTGTGTGTGTGTGTGTGTGTGTGTGCATGTGCATGTGCATGTGCATGTGTACGTTTGTGCTCTGTTTCACCCTCTGAATGTGAAAGTGGGATTTTTTGCTTCAGGTACAACTGGAGGTCTTTTTTCTAGTCATGGTTAGTTACATTCTGTCCATACAATAAACCACAATAAAATTAACATTATGATGGAGCTATCCCATAATGACTGCACATCCCAGTGACTGGATATTCACTCTTCCCAGGGATGAATGTCCATTTCATTAGAGGAGGAATGCAGGCTGATTGGAGGGATAATGGCCCGACCAAGGGAATCAGTGCACAAAATGAAATGAAACGTCTTGCGCTTTGCCGACACAGTGGAGGAGAAAAAGAAAAGCCAAGGACATATCGATTTTCAGTAATATCATATCCCTACTTCTCTGAATTTTACTTGCTCCGTAGCTGTGAAATGTCTTCCAGGACCATGTAGACTGGACATTTGAAACGTGCCGAATGAGGAGGGTCTAAGAGAGCGAGCAGACGAAGCCTGTGGCCTTGTCAGAATTCATGAGTCTCAGGCATGCCAAGGAAATGGTAGCTGGTTAACCTCATGGTTAAAAAGACTGTTTGTAACTGGAATGGCCTCAATCCTAATGTTGAGGGACTGTATCTTATTTACGACAGTTATATCAGTGTGTGATGGAAGAAACAAATTGTTCAACTGTTTTTCTGCTGAAGTTGTGTCTGCAGTCTGTATTCAGTGTCAAAATCGACTCATGTTTGTGGGCTGTAACATGTGGCTCAGTGCAGTCCTTGTATTGCTGTGATTTTAGGCAGATTTGAATGGTTGTGATTATCATTGGACCACTGGATAGTCAGGACAAAGCAGAGGTGGGAAAAGTGCACTCATTCTCTGCTTATTTACCAAAGGAATATGCCCATCTATGAATGATTGTATTCTTTGTTCAGACAAAGTTTGGAAAACAAGGCAAACATAAGAATTTTGGTGGTAATCTATATTTTTGAAGCAGGAGAATTTGATCCCAAAGTTTCCGAAAAATTAAAATACTAGGACACACATAGAACGCAGAAAACATGAAGATACAAAAAAAAGCTCTATAGACGTACACATGGGTAGCATCAGTATGTAAACTTTGTCTTGAATGGGATACAGAGTATCTAGCAATCATTTGTGATCTCTATTGACCATGTAAAGGGAGGAATTGTCCTACCAAATAAAAAGAAAAATCCACCTTTAAAGAGCACAATCATGAGACCCTTGTGATAAGCCTTTGTATAAATGTATGGCCATTGTTATCGACAGGCACCAGACATCTAACTCCATGCAGATGTTTTCCATCATATCTTACCAAGTGAATGTGGCTGTTCAGATGTCAGCTGAGCTCCGTCCAAACATCAGCAAGTGCGCCTGCTCGCCGCCCTGCGATGGTGAGTCTGCTAACATTAGCAAAGAAGCTGGATACATGTGTGTTTGTTTGAAAAATTACCACCACCTTCTGCTCTGCCCAATTCCAGAGCCAGTGGGATTTGTGCATTTTACTCCTCCCCCGCTGCCATCGCCGTGCACACACACACACACCAACACACACAGAGCCACACTTTTCTGTCCATACTATTATCCATTTTTCACGTCCAATTGCTCTGTTATGGTAATCGTCGAAGGCTCGCCATGGGCTGATTACTCACAGCTGACTTCAGAAGCTTCTCCCTCCTCTCTCCTCTCTCCTGCCGTTCTCCTGCTGGCTCTTAATGCACTATTAACCCATTCCTGCTTATTAATTCCTTCCCAGCCATTGAGAGGCGTCCACTCCATGATATCTGTCATCATTCCATGCCTATTAGCTCCTCGGCCAACAGTTATTCCTAGCATGCCGCCACCCTCTCTCATCCTCCCTCCTCCCTCGCTCTCCTAACAGTCTGTTTAAGAAAGTGTAATTGCCACGGGGGGTCTCAGTAAGTAGGAATTTAAGATACTGCCACTACGAGGCTGGGCTGCAATTTTATTATTGTCGGCCACGTGTGAATACGGCATCCATGATCCTTCATGCTACTTGCGCTGTCTGCATTGTGGTTGGCTTTGATGATGGTTGTTACAATTAGGTCACAGCTGTGATGATTTCTGCAGCATTTTTCTAATTTTTTTGTCTCTGACAGTTATTTATTGGACGGCGCTTTGCTGAGTGATGTGCTCGCTGTCAGTTGTGGGGAGGATTCCAATTGCCATCTCTAAATGCAAACTGAGAGGTGTGATAATATTATTTATTTATTTTCTTTAAGAGTCAGCAGAAAGTGATTTACTGAGTAGACTCTACAATGTTTGACATTTCCATTACTGAGTAAGTATATTTTGAAGAGTATTGTTACCTGCATTTCTAAAAGATTTGGTTAGGTCAAATACTGAACTTGGTAGACCATTACTGCCATACGTCTGTCTGTCTGCCTTGGCCTTTTCTGGGCAGGGATTTTCTCGAAGTACTTTATGTTCCCCAGCTATAAATCCTGATGGAGCACTCTTGGATAAAGAACAGGAATATTCCTCACAGTGCATCTTGGCAGTCAGCTTTGGAACTGCCGCTTGTGTCAGGGCCTGTGGTTTTGGACTGTCCCAAGACATATGGAGGAATGCTGGAATCACACAAAGCCCTTTAGCTCACTGGGCTCAACCACACGATGTCTCGGGTTTCCTTAAGACCACATTAAAGTGCAGCGGTAGTGCTAAGTGTGGTCTTTTTGATGGAACTTTTACTGATTTTTATACAGGCTGGTTGTGCATGACTCCGCAGCCGTCAATCAATCAAAAGCAGTGTTTATACTGTGTTTTTTCACACTAATGTTAGTCCCAAAGCAAACTTGACCACGAGTGGCCCAAAAGTGCCAAAGCAATGAAAAACTAAATTATAAAGACAGCTGTTACTGCAAATGATCTTAGAAAAAACAGCAGCCACTGGGTAGCAACCAAGACATAATGGTTGTGTTGATATTATAGGATCGTGCACCGTACACAATCCAATTGTGGCTTAAACCAAGAAAGCACTACAGGGCTGAGATATATCTCAGATACGTCCAAAACTATTATACAGCTTGATGAAATACAATATTACGATGTGCAGTGTGACACGTGTGATGTCATCTTGTACAGTTTGCTCTAGTAGGACAAACAAGAAGACAGTGGCAGGAGGTAAAAATTATGTACCGATGTTAAGACACAGGAAGCCACAGGAGACAGAACTTACCACCCACATTTCTATTATTCACCAGCTTGTGATTCCAACGTCCATCACATACGCTTTGTTAATTGCTCCTCGTCATCTCCACGTAAATATACTTTTGAACTTGTTGTCTCTTTTGATGACCAACTCTGTATATTAAAAGACTTTAATACAGATGTTAGGCCGACCACGTGTTGAGAACAAAGGCCGCCAAAACTCAAAATCAGGCTCACAACTCAATTTCCCAGCATCCTTTGCTCAGGCCGCCTCACAGCCAATCACAACAGCCATTTTGGCCGTGACGCCCCACACCCAGCAGGGAATCCCCATTGTACTATAATCCCCACTGTACTATAAAACACCAAAGGTGTGCTCGAACAAGGCTCTCCGACACTTTCCAGCATACTTCAACTTCAGTGAGGATCATCACCAATAACTTCACCATTCTTGCACCACGTGTACGAGCAGTATCGCGTTGTAAGGAGGCACCCACTTTCAAAGGGTAAACAGCTGAAACTCCTACCTCGCTGGACGAGACGGGCTGGACAAAGCCGGACCGGATGACCAGCTCCCCCTTTGCTGCTCCCGTTAGAGCGAAGAGGAGGACCAACGACTGTATTCCGCCAGGAGGCGAAGAAACAGACTTTGCCGCTCCGCAAACCGGACCGGATGACCAGCTCCCCCATTCACAAAAGTAAGAGGCTTACGTCTGGGCAGGGCTAGTTTAGTGTTCACTTTATATGTGTTTACATGCTTGTTTATGCACGGATCGAGTGATCCGTTAGTGTTTGTGTTCAGCCGTTGTGCTGACCGTTGTGCCTTTGTGTTTGAAGTGAGTACATTGCACTCTATCGGATAAAAACCAGTGATCGCAGAGGTGCTACAGTCACATGGTTGTAAGTACGCCATCTTGCGTTCAGGATCTCGCTGCATGAGCGCCACCGCAAGGACGAGATTCCCTCTCATGCTCAAGTCTCGCAGCATCGAGACCCCACCTCCAAAAGGGGGGCGGTGCATAAGAGACACCTTCTCTCCCCTTCACACACACACACACGTGCTAACCTGAGCCTTGTCGGGACCGTCCAGCACGCATGCACGCACGCACACACACACACACACACACACACACACACACACACACACACACACACACACACACACACACACACACACCAGTGCTAGAGACTTTCCCCTATTTATTAATTGATTGTTTCAATGATTGTTATTGTAGATTAGATTGTAGAATTCCGGGATATTGAAGGTGTTGTTGGTTAACCGATCGCCCCCATCAATAAACTTGTTCTTTTGCATTGAGAAGTTGTCCTGCTTTTTGTGTACATTCTTCATAACAAGCTGCTGAAGAGGGTCTGTGCACAAATTCATCCTTCAAGTCATACGAGACTGATAATTAATTGATAGTCCCCAGTTTTTGGGTGCCCCGTCGCACCTTTAAGGTGCATTTCTTGATTCGATATTGACTAATTAAACAATAATTTCCCCGATTGATGATTCTAAGGTTAATATCAGTCGAAAAATTCAAATTTTTGATAATTAATAATTTCTCCACAAATCATTAATTTTCCTATCAATGATTAAGCCCCTTTGTACACAACACAGAATATAACAGTGACAAAAGGCCAATCTGGGAGAACCTCTGTTAGCCAATATATAGAGCTCTCTCCTCATCTTGTTGAGTAAACCTCTTTAAACACAGTTGTCTTATCTCTAAAGTCCACCTCTCCAAACAGAAAAGGCCTCTTTGGACATCTGGTGGCATCTCATACAGCTGTTGGCATCTCTTGGAGTGTAAGCTCATCATATAACCTTTGACATGATAACCACAAACAGTACAGACTCTCATGTCAAGGCATTCCCTCCTGAACATTATTCGCTGAAACACAAAGAAATTTAACATACCATATAGAACAGGAAATACAGTATATCAGATACTTCAAATATGACCAACAAAAACACCATCAGGTTGCCCGACTAAGATATCATTTACTTGAAAATTGCCATTTTTGAACTCATCTAAAGTACAGTTTTCTCAGGCCTTGGTTGTAACTTCTCCCAATCCAGTACTCGCCGACTGTTCAGTGTTCAGTGTTCAGAGTGTTAAAAGAGTGAAGAAGATCTGTGCTCTAATTGCTGAGTATTTAGGGACCATTACAATGAAATCCGGCCAGCCCTGACACAGCTGAATACCATCCATTGTCTCATCTGCTCCAGCCTCCCACTCCCTTTTTAACTTTCCATCTTATTCAATACTAACCCTGACAATTTGGCATTCACACCAATTTGCCATTCACAACTCCACTAATAACTCCGGCCTTTTATTGCATTAGCGATTCACCGTTCCGCTGTGGAAGTCATAGCCTGGCTATTCTCTCGCTAACGTGCTAGCCCCCTTTGATTTGCAGTTGCATATATCAACCTGCAATTACAGGACCTGGTCTGGAAACTGTCAAGCATGACTGCAGAGGTATTGGAGTTATTGCAATTACACTCAGGTAATTGAGCTGCCATGGGTGAAGATGTTAAATGCTGTGTCTATAGTGGGAGTCCATGTCGCCACTGTCTCATTCCATTTCCTCCCTTTTTCTCACCATAACACACTGTGTGAAATGCCACTTTCTCCCCCTACAATAACACAGTTGAAGATAGGAAACTGAAAAGGAGTGTGTAAGCTGATATTGCTTTCTACAATAAATCTGTTACATAGGCGCAATGCATTTTGAAATGATGCTTTGTTCTTTAATTAGTTGAAAAAGTTTTGTCTTGATAATCACACCCTAATAAACTGAAATGAAAGGATATTAGTATTCATTGTCAAACATTTCTGAATTGCAGGAAGAATGCTTGTAAATGTCACAATTCACACAAGGTTCCCAGAGTAATTTAAGCTTTGATACTGCTGTAATACACAAAACAAATTCTCAAGTTTTTTCTACTTTTCTTCAACTATGAAAGAAAACAGTTTTGATGAAAATTGCATTTAAGATGAAGATATAAGTGATGATTCACCTCAAAAACTGACTCTGGCCTTCAGGAAGAACCGTACCCAGACACCTTTTACTGGTTATTCTTTAATTACTGCTAAGCCAAGTCAGATAATGACAGTCTGATTACATTGAGGTCAAATTTCTGAATGAATAACACATGATAGTTGTAATACTGCATAACCAAAACATTTCATGTGAGTCAACTCTTACCCAATTTCAAACTATATTGGCAAATGCTGGGACAAACCACTAGCATCATTTGATGAGGGACATCAAGTATGAATCGCTTCCGTTTATTTTTCTAACTGATGTCATAATGAATCACGAAGGAAGCTCATGCAACTCTTGACATCACTTTGTGTCATATGACAAGCTGGGATCTCTTTCGACACATAGTAGAAGTATCAACTCCAACATTGTTCCCATTGTTTGCTAACTCGCATGTTTAGTTTCATTTTGTAGAATCATGTATGTACAAAGTTTGACAATGTCATAAATGAGTAAATCACACAGATAATTTTCCTCTTCATATGATGATGAACATTGCAATCAGTGTGGCATTGAGGTTATTGTGCAGACTCAAAAATAATCAGGAGCCATGAAGAAACCTCGAAACGCCCCAAAGTGGACACTGAAAATTAAACAAGAGTTTTGTTTTGAATTGGGATATGATTCATTGTAGGAATATCTGCCAAGGAAATGGAACTCGTTTTGTGGAAAATTCATATCAGGCGATGATATCTAATCAGAGGTTGTTTTTTTATTCCTCAATAGTTTGGTCAGATGTATCAAACCATCCATCATCACATCCTCATGGACGCCTTTAAAGGAACAAAGGGCAACATTTGTACCCACGTGTGGAACATGTGTGTTACTCTGTATTCATTTAAGATTAATCACATTTGGTGCAAAAATCCACTTGGACTTGAGGTTAAACGGACCACATGGTGACAGTCGACTGCAGAAGACACAACCATTTGCAACAACAAAAAAAGATTATATGCTGATTAGGAAATAATAACTCTGGCATTTATGACAGGTCATCCTCATAAGGTGAAAGGCAAATTTGAGAAAAATCAATCAATAAATCAATCAATCACAAATTAAAACTACTTTTAGAAAAATCAACTTTGACTCAGTGAGATCTAAGAATTAAGACATAGGTCACTATGATCCTCTATAACACTTAAAATATGATATGGCACTCAATACCAATACCAAAAAACAAACATTATCTTAACTTTATCATAAAGTATAATTAAAAACGGGGGGGGGGG
>CAESWR010000212.1:611111-638217 GCA_903171835.1 Mullus surmuletus | reverse complement strand
GGCACTGAAAGGGTTAAGTGCTGACTGCAGACCAATGGCGGTACCGCCGGGATTTAAATGAAGCAGCCCGTGAAAACAAATACATTTTGCAATATATACTGTTTGACATTTATTTTGGGCATCATCGCATCATCTCTCAACTTGCACTCCTCCACTCTTGCCCGAGCCGGTGTGAGAGGGGAAGTTGCTGAGCTCAGGACTTTCCTGCGAGGCGATCGGCACTCCGCACTCCTCCTATCAGCTGGCTTCTGTCGACTTCCATCCCTCCACTTCTCTGCCTTTTCCCCATACACACACTTCGTCCTGCTTGCTTTTTCGCTCTGCAGCGTGAACCCAACTTTACCTCATCACTGCATCTGTTTTCCCTTCACTCTCTCGCTCTTTCTCTCCCAGCCTCGGTCGTCCTCCCATGCGCGCGCCTCTGTCGTTCAGGCTGTCTGTGTACGCTGACCCTGTCCTCATTACCGTCACAGCACCACAGCAGCTGGCTGCCTGAGTCACAGCCGCCATTGCCGATTCCTTACTCGTCCCGCTCTAACCCACCTAACGAACGAGGGGGAGGGGGAGGTAGGCGGGGGGAGAGAGGGGGGGGAAACAGGTGGAAAGAAGAGGCCATGAGGGGAAAAAAAGGAGGAAAGGGAGAGGGCAGAAAATAAGGCAGGCGACAACAGAAAATGTACTTTGTGATTTGCTTTGTGCTGACAAGTATATTTCTGCTTGTTTTGTACCACAGGAGTACAATCTTTTGAACTGAGTAGTTAGCATCAGTGATACGATACGATACAATATACTGTATCCGCCACACACCAAGTTTATCTCAGGAGCTGCGCCATAAATGCTACAGCAACAACAATACATCACCAACAACTACATATTATTATTATTATTATTATTATTATTATTATTATTATTATTATTATTATTATTATCTATATTACTATTTTATTAGTATTATTATTAATTTTCACTATTATTATTATTATTATTATTATTATTATTATTATTATTATTGTTGTTGTTGTTCTTAGTGTTGTTATTATCTGTGTTATATAGTAATTATTGTTGTTATATTAGTTATATCATTGTTAATATTATTATTATTATTATTAATAATAATAATAATAATAATAATAATAATAATAATAATAATATTAATAACAATAAAAATTAATAATTGCAAATATCCCATACATAGCGCATACACACACTATACAGACATAATGCATTATGAAAGATCACCACAATTTAACGCATAATAACACTAGCGCACAATCTTCGGCCTGAAGAATTGTTTAGGAGTTTGACGAAGGAACGAAGGAATTCTTAAAACGATTAAATTTGCAGTATGGGACTCTCATAGTGGTGATGGAGGAGAGTGTCATCTCCCAAAAATCCAAATTTCATTAACAAAGTATTTAAGCAGACACCCGTGATTGACAGGCGAGCTTAAGTGAGTGTAGGGAAGAAAGGGAGCCCAGCGATGACTGCTTCACAGAGCATGCTTTGGTGAAAGAAAAAAAAAAAAACAACATAATGACATTCATGTCAGAAAGAAGCAAATCAACAATTGAAAATGATTTTCGACTCATCTGCCAGTTGAGAATCTTAAGACGGTATTACTTTCTTTACAGAGCCAAAGTTCCACAAAAGTCAGTCACTGCTCGGAGCAATGGCAGTCGTCGCTGACCAAAAAGCAAACGAACATGTCGGAATCATTATATTTCAGAGAGAAGTGTTACTAATGATATGATTTACGATGAAACATGATTTTGTTGAAAAGTTCATATTATGAGTAGGCCTACTGACTCAGGTTACACTTCGGCTTCTTTTACAAACATGTGCTGTAAAACATTAAATAAACTAACAACATGATTCAAACTTTGATCATTAATAACTAAATGTGGTGTCATCACTGTTGTTGTTGTTTGGGACTCGCGATCAGAGTTTGACGGTTAAGGCCGAGAGCTGAACCCGTTGTGCACACTGTGTGATTGAGCTGCTGAGAGGTGAGCTCCACGCTTAGACTGATGGTGATTCAAACTGCAATAAGTCCATTACATTGTTGAATTTTACCTTACAGGGCGTTTAATCCATTTCTTTGTAAATTAACTGCCATATGTTTTCAGTCGGAGCATATAAATTGTGATTTTACATAGCAAATTATAAAATCTCAATAATAGAAATGCACATAAAACAAGTGAGGGTTCATCATGCTGGTAAAGGTAGATATATTTTATTGTCATTTTATGGTTCACATAAAAACCAAATTGTGTTTAACGTGTCCACCATCAGCCGTCCTTTACACACATTTTTTTAATTGTAATTTTATTGAGTTAAAATCCGACTTAAGGCAGAAAATAAATAAATAAATTGATTACTAATGCCAATTCCATTAGATTGAGTTAAAATGTGACTTAGCCTGATTGAATTAGCAATAAATAAATTGATTAAGATTAATTCAGATTTGAATAAAAATATATAGATGGGTATGCATTACTATTGATCATATAATCGAGTACAAACTTTGAGAGACCATTTTTGTCGTCCGTAGAATCACCTATAAGTGAGAGTGTGAGCTGGAGGCAGAACAATGTAGATTGAGACAGATAGCCACAGAGCAGCCCAGATACTGTATGCTAGAGAGAGTGTGTGTGTGTAGGGGCAAAAGGGAGGTAGTGGTGTTGGGGGGTAGGGGGGTATCTAGCCTAGCCAATCCCGTGCATGGCACTCTCATCTGAATTAAGCTGTGCAAAACAGGCCCCAGGGGTTGGTTGCTAAGCAGTGAGATGGGCTTGCGGATTTCCACGGAGACCTCGGTGGCGAGCGCCTCTCTGATGGCCTGAACCAGACACCCCATAATAATGAGCAGTGCCACAGCAAAAATAGAGACCCCAAATAACGGGGAGCACGCTGCTCGTTTGCTGTAACGAGGGGAATTATGCACGTTAGGCGGGATAATTCCATTATATCGCTTTACCTCATGTAGTGATATTGACAGCGACCTCCCAAACACGCTGCAGAGCCGCACGGAGCGCAACATCTTTGGGACCTTTATTTTTATCCAACAAAATATCCAGTGAAATGGTTCTTTATGCCAATGTTGGGTAATCTACTCAGCAAAGGAGTTCAGTTCCTCTTCCTCTTTGTTTGCCTCTCAAGCTGAGTGTGGTGGAGGTGGTGGGGGGGCACATTTGTAACAGTTTTGTAATTTATAGCCATAGAGAGACATGTTGGTAAACTTGGTAACCGTGGCAGCGGGGATTCTATTTGTTTCCCCGAGAGCTCTCAAGGTCCGCTCGTAAGGGCATTTTCCTGAGGTCTTTTTTTTTTCCGTCTTCTTTCTTCTTCTCCTTTCAAGGAGGGGGGGGGGTGGGGGGGATGGCTGGCTGGCGGAGGAATTGCGGATGACCTTTTGGATTTTAGAGAGTGGAGAAAGCTAAACAAGCCAAAGTCTGTTAGTCTGTCAACAAACACTTAAAGGTCTCAGGAGAAGTTGGGAGCCTCCGGGGTCCAGGGAATGCTATTCATCTGGAGTGTACGCAGGCACGGCCAAGGATGCTTCAACAGGGCACGTAAACAAGGACAAATGCCTTCACCATGCTGGTAATAATCTGTTACCAATATGCAGACGCTGGCTGGGGCACTGTATGGGACTGCATGTTAAAGGTTAAGTGAAACATATGAATAATTATGGGCTGTCTGTCTGATTCCCTTGTTTGGAAGTCATGAAACATTTGCAAATGTTAGTGGCGTAGCGCTGTAGATGTAGATGCAGTTGTAGATGCATCAGCGGACTCATACACTACGGGTATGTGTGTGTGTGTGTGCGTGCATGCATGAGTGATGGGATGATTGATGGGGCTGCTGTGACATTTTTGGTGTGATTATAATATTTCTTTTTTTAAATCTGATTAATATAGATTTAGACATAGCTGCCTGCAGGCTTGCTAAAATGTCATAACTGAATCATAACTGGTATTTTTTGATTACCACAATCTATTTTTTTGGCTTCCGTTTTACTCCAGAAAAAAATGCGTAACACTGCTGTTGCATTGGAGTTTTTAATGAAACAATGACATTTAATTTCAATCACCTTTACTTTTTTTTGGTCATCTCTCACTTTGTTTTTAGATGACTTTCTGACACAAGTTCATTCATGTGTTCAGTGGCGATGCATTAGCAGACATGTTCGGTGGCCTCTTGTGACGCCTCTTAGGTTGTAAGCAGCTGCTTTTATATCTCCAATTGCTTTAAAACGCGACCATTAGCATAATACCGAATGTTAAAAACTCTTATGAGCGTAGGATTTTAAAGTGAAAGTTAGCCGACCTTCACCTCTCAATCCTTCTCCAAACACTGGTTCTGATACTATTTCCGGGTCTACCTTTACAGAAATTTTAATTAAGCAAAGTACAAAAAAATGGCAAAGCAAAGAAAAAAATAGAAGAAAATCACATTTTAAATGACAATGTTAGTGGTGGGCCGATGTGGCCAGGCAATTAGCCGCTGCCAGGGAAGGCGACTGTGGCGATTTTTCTTGCTTAACTCATTAGAGGGGTCTCCGGCAGTGTGCTCACTCATGTCAGGCCCGCATAATTACTTTAAAACAAGAGAGAGGGGGAAAAAAAATCAAAGTAGCCACTGTCTGGCATTGTTCGCTGCCCCCTCATCTTGGAATTTAATTAGGCGTTCATTTTAATAAAAGCTCATTTGGGATGAAATGCGGCGTGGATGGTATTCTGGTCCCCTAAGGGCTGTCACATCTTCATCTGTGGCTTAGATGGACACTGACAGGTGACATGGTGGCTTTTTATAACCAGATATGAAATAGCTTTGAAGAGATGGAGGAACAATAACGTACTCACCCCAAAATTCACTGAGCAAGAAATATTAAAACCCTGTTTGATTATGGTTTTTGACTAATATGTGAAATCAATGACATTGTCACCTTCAGTCTCACTTGCCCTCCTAGTTTGTAACATGAAAAACATCATTTAGAATTTAAAATGTTGAAAATTTCATCCGGGGCAATCATTTTTTGTGCTTGTATTTTTTGTCTGCCATTTTGCTTCAGAAAAATGAACAATGACCTGAGAGTTTTGTGCTACAGTGGATCACTGGTTCTCAACTCTTGAGTTCTTGAGGAGGTTCAGCTCATGACACACCTTCCTCTTAATGTTTCCAAACGCAGGTTCTTGCTGAGCCAAAACCTGAGCCGCTCAGGGTCTCCGCATCCAATCTCTGCATCGCCGCAATTTCTCATCTAATTGGTCACTGGTGGGATGCCACCTTCCCGGGAATGCTGATGACCATGGGATGGCCTCTGTGTGTTAACCTGCTGATCCACGAGGAATCACATACAGCTGCCATCTCAACTCCCCAACCTGATACGGACATACAGTAATAAATACACATTTGAGAAGAAAAAAACAGTCAAGTCTGACCTGTATTGCAACCTGTGCCCCTTTTTCACAAAGGTAAACAGGAAACGGGGGTTTAATGGCCGATTGTAGAGAGCTTTGGAGAGAGGGGTTAGAGAGGCTCGACACATGGTAGGTTACTTTTACTTCAGCAATACTGGGAGGATTCTGTGCCACACCAAGTAACATCATTTAACACATAAACTGGATAGTGCAAACCCATGAGGTTGAGCACAAAATCTAGTACATGTCAAAACACAAATGTAATAAATATCGTACTTTTAATTGATTATTGTCAGAATATGAACCAATGCCATTTTCATTGTGTGTGACAATTGTTTTCGATTGTCTGTACTCTGTAGCCACCTACAGCCTCCTCTACTTTGGGATCACTAGTTGGATTTTCATCAGCTTTTGTGAGGCTAGCATTGTAATTTCTCCAACCTTATCAAAGCTTTCCTTGACAGTGAACCATTCCTACTGATTTGATGAGTTTAGGACAAGATTGGCTATGTTTACATGCAATAACCCTCTTCTAACGGAAATATTATCAATAAACCGGGTCCGTACGGCCATGTTAACTCCAAAAACCCATTTGATTAATCGGAATATGCTCATATTCCATTTTTTAAAAACCTGAATATTACTCCTTTTCTAAGGAGTAACCCAGGTCTATTTGATCATGTATACGCCAATCAGGATCTCCCCATCAAAAGGAACATGAATTTGAGTTCTGCACATGTTCTATTAGCAAGAAATATTGTTCTTTTGATAACAGGAACCGCTTGTAAACAAGACCAAACGCAAGAACAACACCACACCGCGCTTTTAGAGTGAGGAGGAAACCAATCACTTCATAAGTGTGGTGAAAGATACAAACAGCATGGCATCTGTAGACAGTAGAAAGTACCGAGATAGCCAGATCCACAAAAAGATGGCTGTAAAGTTACGCCAAGCAGATGTATGAGACATTCTATGTGTATCACTGGTTTGATTGGGATATCCCAATTGATCACAATGACAATGTACACAGGAATAACCCTGTTAGCTCACGCATGTAAACGGGTTATTCAGACTGTGTCCTTAACCAGAATATGTACTTAACCCTGCATGTAAAAGTTGCCATAGCAGCTTCAAATTCCATTCTTCTTCTTGGCTATTCTGTGATTAAGTGCATTGCTGCCTCCCACAGTTAAAAAATAGAGCACTGCAGATGGTGTCTACATGAGGAAAAGGTGCCTTTTTTGTTTGGGATTAGAGATGTTGATACACAGGCGATGAGTATCAACATCAGATCACTTGGATCGGATCGGACACATTTTAAAAGCAAGTGGAACAATTGTTTACATCTCTGTGTTTTGGCACTGTTCATTATCACGACAATGCACCAGAGGGGGAAAAATAACTCACAAGAACAGCCACTCAGCTTTGTCAGGTTGCGATCGGACCCGGGTCCACCATTGTAAAAAAAAAGAAAAGAAAAGAAGAATGCTTCTGTGCTCATTTGGGTGTGGAGGCTGTTTAGCGACTATATCCAAAACAGGAAGGTCGGAATAAACAGAGGAAAGTCAGAGAGGAAGAAGAGTGCAGGGAGGCTGAGGAGTGAAAAGCAATTAAAAAGATAAGTGACCGGCAGTCGCGGCCTGTCAGGGTGCAGAGCCACCGCTGAAGTTAACCCGCTTTATGCTGGATGGCAGTGGCTGACAGGCTGACGGGGGGGGCGCTCCGTGTTTGCAGGTGAGGAGCTTCACAGGCTGCAGAGGGTGGCACTCCAACAAACTAACACACACTCTTCCCTCACACTGCACACACCTCTCCCTCCACATCTTCCTCTTTTCTCTTCCCAGCCTCTTGACAGATCCAGTCAGTGGGTGTTGGCGCTGGCACATTGTTTCTTTCCCTCTCTCACTCACCTCTCTTCCTCCTCCTTACGAACACACACACACGCGCACACACACACGCACACACACACACGGATCCACACCCACACACAGGGTTATAATTAATACTTCCCTCGTATCCATATTTCATACTGTTTGCTTAGAAAAAGCCAGAGAGCTGGGTGCTGGAGAGGGCTGAGGGAGAGGGAGGGATGCTAAAAAAGATCTCTAAGATTAATTAACAGCGGAAGAAGGGAAGAAAAGGGATGTGTCCCAAGAAAGCAGCAAGCTCTGCACAATGCGGCACACTTCATTTGAATAACAGAGCGCTGCGTTTCTTCTTCTGTGCATGTGTGTGTCACCACGACACCACTCTACCTGAAATGAAGGATAACTAGCCCACCGGATTAGAAAATGCACCATCTATCCTCCATGCCCCCCCCCCCCCCACACACACACACTCTTCCCTTTTCCTCTCCCTTCTCCCCATTATTTGTATTCAAGGTTTTTTGAAATGACATTGCAATCTGATGATGCACCAGCCCATTATATTGTCTAGCAGGACAAATACCCTGGCGTTTTTCTCTGTAGAACTAACACAATTTTTCCATGTCAGAGTGTATGTGTATGTGTGTGTGGTGTGAGTGTGTGTGTATTGGCAGTGGGGGTGGGGGGTACATGGTGGTAATATTACAGCGGTTCGGGGTGGAGGCGAGGCCCTGGGAATGCTGTCATTAATCCTGGAGGAGGTCCGTCGCACACTCTGATTATTAGAGAAATAAATTTGCATGCTGCATATGAGCCAGGTGAAAAGCACTGAAGGCGAAAATTATATTTTCCTGACAGGCTGAGAGGGAGAATGGAGGCTGCCACCATATTGTTACGACACACACACGTGCCTTGACATTCCAGCTGCAACACACAGTCGCTCAGGAATGCTGCACAGGGATTATACATACGTGCAGATTATGGCAAATAATATGCCAGAATGTGACATATGTGACTGTTTCCTCAATATAACTTTGGTCTGAAGAAGTGCAATTTTTTTCCATTCCATCCATTTAAACCTTTTTTTTTTGGTAGTGTTTTTGTGTGTGGGTGTGTATTCCACAGGGCCCTCTGACTGTGGGCCGTCCTCTCACCCTGACTGTAATGGTCCATGCCGGCCCAGCCTAATGGGGTGGACACTGGTGTCAACTTCATTACTTTACATCTCCCGCCAAGATGAAAAGTCTCTTCCCTGTTCACACTTTGACCACGCTTCGTTAGCGTTCTCACCCCTTTTGCCTCAGTCTAACCCCAAATAGAGATGTTTCCAGAAATGTATTAATAAAACAGTTTGGTTTAAGGGAGAAGGTCAGAGATGGCTGCGAGTTGTAGTCACTGCTAATGAGGCTACTCGGAGTGCAGATAGGCCTGTTTGTTCCTGCTACACATTCTCACAGCCAACTTATCAACTTGTTTTTTGCCAAACTGTGGTGTGGTGTGTATAGCTGAGAACCTAAACATGCTGTTGCTAAACTTTATTTAACTGGCCAGCTATCTTTGTCAAATGGCTGCATTTGGAGTCCTCCTGGAAAACCAGATCATCAGAAAGCTCCACACTGTTGCAGCTATGGTTTGCCCCTCCAGCCCACCCAGTGACTGGCCACCCATGTCAAGGAAGAAATAACTGTGAATAAACAAGAATTAAAGCCCCTTGTCACACCAGCGGTGACACTGAGGACATCAGCGTTCAGATATTGTTCGTTTTGATGTGCCCATCAGTTCTTCTTCGGCTTTATAGGGAGGTTGAATCCTCTGCATGGACTCCGCCAGCGGCATGGAGAGATTGATATAATTATGGTGTGAGCCACCCAGGCCCTCCGGATTGACCCAGCGGCACACCGATCCGACTTGAATGCCCGCCCTCTACATACACTTCTCAACAGTTGGTTGTTAAATTTCATAAATGATAGAGCAAGTAGCATCAATGCAAAAATCAGCTGTTGGCAGGTTGGGAAATCACTGCCATCACACATATCGTCTTTGCCCATGCACTTGCTGGACTACAGTACACCTAACGGCCAGCAGGGGGATCGCTGAGAAGCGATTTGAAATCCTCCCCTATGTTCCATTAATACCCGTGTTTCTCCTTAAAGAACCTGCTTTCACTTTATAGTGATATGAATTAAACCCTGGGGACTCTTTTCAAATTATAGACCTAAAGTTGAAAAAAACCCCAAACAACCAAAAGCACTTTTCCGCCAAATTAGCATGTCATCTCTGAATCCTCGGTGTGACCCTGATATCCACATATTTGGCAGTCTAATAGTTTGAAAATGATCTCTGATTTTATGTAGATCTGGCCAGTTTATCGCTTGTTTCTGGGACATATTTGTATGCGCTTTAAAACACTGATGAGTTGGCTCCCCTCTGTGTGCAGCAGAGTATTCTGGGAACAAGGAGATTGTGAAGTGACAAACCAGCGGGACAGCGCAGAAAGGGATGAATCTGCGTTCAAGTTTGACATCATTGGAAAATCAGTGCACACCAGCCACATTTTCGTGTCCAAAATATTAAATAGCAGATGGTCAACCTCAGCACAAACCTCACAATGCAGAATCCGACTGGTTTTCTCAAGCACTTTGAGTTCAACTTAATTGAATTATTTCTATTAATTGATTAATTAATGAATTTATTTCATTTCATTAAAGTTATCTGGAGGCCTTTTAACATTGAGCTCTTCCGGACCATACTCTTTAATATTTATATATTTACAAATCCCTATAGGGCAAGCACTTGTCGACAGGGGCGAGGAAAAACTCCCTTTAACAAAAGAGACCGTCAAGCAGAACCACAGCTCAGGGAAGGTGGCCATCTGTTAACAAGGAAGGCTTTGTGTGTTGTCGTCATGCCAAATCCAGAGGCATCTTGTTAAGATGACGCCACTGACAGTTGCCCCGTTTGATAAGTAAATGGAAACTTAAAATATGGTTCCAAATATTTAGCTCTAACCTTGGTTTTGGAAGTAAGAGGCAGCTAAGGGGATTTCTCCATACCTGGAGACGGGACCCTCCTTTCTATAGTATTATCACAAGTACAATTCTGAGCTCTCTCTCCAGATAGCTGCACTAATGTTTAATGATCCATTCAGAATACACAGATGAAGACATATTCTTCTACATGTCCACTGCAGCGTCTTTGTCATTCATCTTTCATCTTTTGGCCCGTGCCTATAGGCAGAGAGGGAGCAGCAGGCGGGGTAATTCTGTTCTAAAGCCCCTAGTTAGGCATGCATATATTCCTATTATAGTCAGCGCTCCCGGAACAAGACAACAGAGAGCAAACAGAATGACCTTGAAATATTTATCCCCAGCCTCGCTTCGGAGAATTAAGTTTGGTGTCAGGGGCAACTTGCAGCTATCCAGCTCCACTTTGTGTGGAAGCGCGCCTGCCCATACACACTCACACACAAACACACACGCACTCATCCTCCTTTAGCGGGTTATGTAGACTGAGACAAACGGCTTATGTACCATCTTGCAGTGTTGAATATTAAAGGCGGTCAGGGAGGCAATGCTTTGATTGGGACAATAAAGGCTGATGAACAGGATCTTAGAGCATGAGAGAGGAGAGACTGTATGTGTGTGTGTGTGTGTGTGCGTGCGTGCGTGAGTGTGTGTGTGTGCGTGCGTGTGTGAACGTGCATGTGCAACACACATGCACATACACACAGCCAAAACCCTGAAGTGGGAGCCAGGAGCTGCCCGGCCCAGAATGCATGTGTGTGTGTGTGTGTGTGGGGGGGGGGGGGCTAGTGACCCAGTCAGACTAAATGTGGGTCAAATTAAGGGTAACAATGGGATTTCTGTCAGAAAACTTTAGTTGCACTGTGTTTCTGTATTCTTCAGTACAACACCATACAACATATTACACAGCAAAGGACCATTTAAAGGATCATCCACTGCAATTATATAAAAATATATGTGGGTGAGGTGTATTGTCTCACAATAGCTGCCTGCTATAAACTGTAATGAGTATGAAAGCAACATTTGTAATTGTAGTGCAAAAAGGAAAAATCATACAGTTACATGAATAAGAAATATGGCTACATAAACAGGATGTATTTATAAGTTACATTAACAATTTTGATTATAAAACATATTTTAAAATGGATTCCCTAAGCTTTCAAGCATCCCTTATTTTCTATAAATGGCTGTGTGGTCATGTCGTGCCTTTAAGTGGCCATAACTATAAACTGCTAAAAACAATAAACTTCTTAAAGCAATCTGCAAAAAGTGAACTGCTTATTGTGTCACTTTGCATGTCAATGAATTGACATGCATACAAAGTTGCCTGTCCAGCCAACAGCTTTGTTTGAAGTTCCAATCAAGTGTGACTGTTCTTCCTCATCAGGCTGAAAATCAAAAGAATCATAAAACAACTTTTTTTGATTTATTTAGAAATATTCTAGCTAATGATCCATTGCAGAATATCTAAGCGGATGTTGATATGGGAGACATGATTGAGGCTCCGCCAAAAGCCTCTTTGTTGCACTTATGTAATTGTCATGTTCATAGGGAATTTTTATTGAAACAATAACAAAGCACATGTCCACAAATTAGCTCCATTTTCTGCCATTCAACTTCTCATTGTCTGCAATGCCTGTGAGGGCTTAGAATAATGGATGATTGGAGAGGAGAAAGGAAACGCAGTGGGCTCTGTGCGTGTGTGTGTGTGTGTGTGTGTGTGTGCAAAGCATATTGGCAGTGTGGTAAAGAAAAGCCTGCTGGATTGTTGGAGCACAGTGGAAGGATGCCTGCCAGTTTCTACGCCACCCAGGCTCTTTGACCTGTGCTTGTGTGTGTGTGTGTGTGTGTGAGAGAGTGTGTGTATGTGTGTCTGTTTGATTTTGTGCACAGTTCAGAAAATACAGGGGAAAAAAACAAAAACAAAACAAAACAGTAAACCTCTACAGATTACTGGATGCATGCATTTGCTTCTCCACTGCAAGTGCCTCTGCCCTATATTCATTGCATGTATACGTGTGCACCTGAATGTGTTTGTGTGTGTGTGTGTGTGTTAGTGTGTGTGGGAGGCAAGCAGATAAATATGGCACTTGCCTCATATTGATGTGATCTGCAACCTCACCTCTGTCATTATGTTTAGCATATGATCCGGCTCCATGTTTCATTATGTATTCCCATCCACTGCTCTGCTGTGTGATTCTTACATCTCAATTAGCCCCTGTGTTCTTGACGTAAAATGCATTATTTGTGGGAAGACATGGTGGAGTGACACATCTCAAACTTCCAACCAAAATTCACAAGAATAGCCAATGTATCACTACCTTTAACACACATACTGGTGGACTGATACCTTTTCAACTTATTTTTGATTTAAATAGTTTTCAGCGATTTAAGAAGTGTTCAAAGTAATTGTATTCAGACAAAACATGTAGGACAGTAGAATGGTTGCAATAGTGACACAATGGATGAATCAAGCAATGGTGGAATGTCCTTTAAGTTTGTTTCAGAGGCTCTACAGCATCTCCTCCATCTCCTCTAAAGACAAGGTCAACTCTTCTCTTTTCGAGAACTCATCCTGAGGAATCCGGGCTCGTGCTTACAGGCTGAAAAATGTAAATGGAAAGTTTTGTGTGAAGTTAATACTGTAAATTGCATGGCAAGAATGCTGGAAGGACACACCCCTAAGGAACTAGCGGGGATAATTCTTTACATAGAAGTCGTTGCTATAGGAGATCACTCTTCTTCTACTCTTCGCTCTGGCTCTCTGCTTGTGCCAGCTTGTGCAAAAACTGGTTATAGCAACCAACCAAACTAGCCGGGCTTGTGTGGGACCACAACATTGCTGTGACTGTCTTTTCAAGGCCGGAAAGTTACAATTGTTTAAGATAAAGTAATTTTGTAACATAAAAACAGAGATTGTATATGAAAAGACAAATCTGTTGACAACTGTTGACAAAAAATGTCCCCCTTTTTATTTCACATATCATGACACTGTATATTTTAATGATAATGTTTGCCAAACTAGGAATGTCACTTGATTTCAGTGTAGAAGTTTGTTCACTTTGGAGTAGTAGGCCAGACATATTTCAGTCAGTTAAGTGAAATTTAACAACTTTGAACAACTTATCTGTAAAATGAAATATATGCTATGTGGGGATTTAGTACGAAACACTTTTCTCTCATTCTTGCTGAGTTTTTTCCATAAGTTTGGTTGTAATTAAGCACACCTCTTCACACACTGCCTTTTGAATTTGAACTTCTTTGACGTCTGTAATGTTTGACCTGAAACTGAAGAAACTTTATGAATTATTTCACCCGACATTTCATTGGGGAGATTCTGCAAGAAACGTCCAAAGCCCACAACACTTGATATCAGACACTCAGCTAGGGCAGCATTTGACAAGCAGTGGGGTTCCTTCCATGAACATGGATTCAAAGAGCTTGGCATGAGAACGCTGGTGCAACTTTGGAGAAATTAAAATAGTTGTCTCTGTTGACTTAACATTTTCAGATACGTTTTTTGGTAGGAAATGCAATGATGGCAAATTTTATGTGGACTTTGGCAGGCACTTACTGGACCATACCAGCCAACTTTCACCCCGCCTGTTGGTATTACCTCAACTGACTTAATGACAGACTGCAAGACATCCAAGGGTCTGACCCACAGAGAACACTGCCAACATTTTTATCTTGCTCATTTCTTTGGCAGAATGTACTTACAATGGAAATAAACAGATATTTTAAAAACCAGACAAAAACAACACTCACTCTTGTGTGAGATATGTTTTGTGATTTAAGCACACTAACGTTTAGAAATTCAGTGTCCCAGCCAACCTCAAACACAATGACTGAGACTCTGTAGAGCAGGGGATTGATGTCTTGCTCAAGGACGTCTTGGTGCTAGTCACTCAAAGAGGGCAAAGCTTTACTTAGTCACACTCCTAGTTTAAAATGCTGCCCACATCATGTCAATGTAATGTTGTATCCTTGCGAATAGAATTTTCCATAATCTGGCATTATGGTATCTACCATATGGAAACAAATGAAGTTATGAAAATGGATTTTCTAACAACATATACATATGCTGCATGTTTACATACAGTAATATCATAGGTAGCTTTTAGCCTCTAGGGGCCTGTTTCAAATTCAAAGATGCCCTTCCATGTGCTGCCTTCTTGCCAAAACAGGGGTATTATTTTTGAGACATTGAGCATATAAGGAAATTGCCCGGGTGTGATTAAACATTGTGCCACCTTTAACTCGCGGTTGTAACATCAGCATGCAAAATAAAACATAGAAAACACACCAGTCAAACACTCTCTCAACATGAATCCCTCTTCACATCAGTCCTCCCATGAGCCTGTGTTGTCCCTCCGCAGCCATGAGCTTCCCCTGGTCAGCAAAGGCTCATGGGAAGAATGATTTGCAGAGACATTCATACTATAATGTGTATTTGTGTTTGTAGTCACGTTCAGTGTGTTGTGAAGGTGCTGTGTTGAGAGCTTTTTTATGTTTTATGTTTATTTTTTATTGTACCACATCTAAAAGGTGATGTTTTTTGTATAATGGCTTTCAAAAATAATTCCAGTGCAAGTACATTTGGGCTGAATTTCCCAGTGTTTACTTTGCTCCAACTCAAGGAAAAGGTTACCAATCAAGGTTACGGAATCCTCTTTCAGCTCAACACCTGGAAAGACACAGCCAAGCCCAGCCACTTATTATCATTCCAACTGGTGCATGTCACTTAATTAATTTCATTTAATATTGACAGAGTGTAAGCTTCATCTTACACAATCTATTCAAAGAACTCCAGTAATCCTGAAGCAGATTTGAGAACAATCATATTTAATTACTTTTTTTTTATTATTATTATTCCTTTTCAAACAACAGTGTAACATATTGAAACCCTATTGGAATATTAGATCATGCTATGGCAGAATTAAATATGAAATAATTATGTCAATAATGAAAAGGCCAAAATATGTTGTGCTTGCCACTGGGCTCCAGAAATGCATCACACCAGGAATAGTATGTTAATATATCCATCTGCCAGTGGCTCGGGTGGCAGAGTGGGTGGTTTGATTCCTGCGCCGTCCCAGTTGATGTTGTAGTGTCCTTGGGCAAGACACCTTACCCTGTGTGAATGAGTATAAATGTTTGGTGGTGGTCGGAGGGACCGTCAGTCTGCCCCAGGGCAGCTGTGGCTACACACGTACTTTACCACCACCTATGTGTATGAATGGTTCTGTAAAGCGCTTTGGGTGACTTGAGCTATATATAAAATGCAACCCACTATTATTATTAATTCCAACGAGATGGTACCAAATGCAGATATGTGGATATAAAAAAGTATGTGAATGTCTTTTGTTTTCTCATCAGGACATAGTGGAAACTTTGTCTTATTGTCCAAATTGCCAATTTAGGAGTATAAAAGTTTAGCTTTAACTGAGAGCATATTTTTGACTGAGCTTCCTCTGTAATAAGCCCCAGATAACCATGACAGTTCAGCGGTAACATTCTTTTTATTATGCTGAAATAGTTCCAATTTGTTCTGTGCCAATGTTAGCATAGCAAAAGATGTAAGGAACAACATCGATATTATCATTGTGCCAGTACTATGACATTATGCTGTGAGGGGATAGAACATCTTTATTAATGTAACACCTTCAGACATGTTTACTAGAAGTGTAATGAGTCTAAAGCCAAATTGACACATCAACAGTGCTCTTAATGGTGAATAAACTGATCAATCCAGAATGCGGTTGCATTACAATTATACTTGTTGGGATATCTTGCTGCTTCTGTTGACACTAATGTGCAATGACACTCAAAAATATGATGGAAGCTTACCTGATGTGTCATAAAGTGTGACAAGAGTCAAATTCATAACAGGTTGTAGTCAAGCTCAATGTATGGTGTGGGTGTTTTGACATGTAATCTACCTCTGCTGAATGATCCTGGTGCCTTCGAGAGAAACCTTGATAGGCTGCTCAAAAACAAACCTCTTCTTACTTTGGTTCCAGCCACTATCCCTAGACAATGTTACATTCTTTATTTTCATGCCAAAAATGAAAATGGCAAGATTTTGAGAGACTTGAAGGTTCTTATGAGCAAAAGCACACAGCATCTCCATTTGCCATCCGAAGCCTTTGGCTAGTTTTGTTCGCAGACCTGTCACATTCAGCCTGGCTCACCTCTCACAACAGGGCCGGACAGCTGACACTGGCACTCCCTCCCTCCCCATCTTCTCCTAATGTGTTGTGATAAGGAGCTTATGTGAGGTTTTTCCCGGCAAAATTACCCCCTCAAGCTATATCTGACTGTCTAGGGTATGTGGGCGTGCATTTCATGATCACTTCCATGCGTAGGGGATGCTGGCAAGTAGAGACACTGACCATGAGGGGGGAAATGTTTATATGTTAACCTGGGCTAAAGACAAAGCAAGAAATTGCCAAAGCCTGCAGACATGACAGCAGTGATTTCCATTGTTTTTACTGACACAAAGGGACATGTAGCCTGTAGACATTGCAAGGATCAGTTGTCCTCATACTATTTGATTGCGTGAGCTTGCCATATGCAGTAGATAATACTAAAGTGCATGTACACTTATTGATTTGAATTGGTCGCTTGCCTTGCCAGAGACAGAAAAGCTACCAAAAGCAGATGTGCAAATGCAGAAAAGCAGTGATTCCATGTCCATCACACACAATAGGAGGATATTGTTGCATCCAGCTCTTTGACGCAATTTCAGCAAAAACCACTTCCACATGCAAGCCATTCCTTTAACAGTGTTTACATCCTCTGATTCTGGTGACTTTCCCCTTTGACTATAGGTTCTAGGCTGGTGTGTTTTGTGTGTGTAGATTCGTGGCTCTAGATGTGAACCCCACAAGTGTGCTATATGATGTTGCCATGTGCATGTCGATCCCCTGAGCTCTGACTGTAAGATGTCGATTGCCAACCTGTAAATGACAGGCACAGAGGGAGTGTGTTTAGCGGTTTGGCTGGATCTTAAAAAGGTCACACCCAGACACACACACACCCGGAAAACTGACACACACATGTAAAAGAAAAGGACATGCAGGCCCTAATCATCTCCTTTGTTACCTCTGTCAAATGTTAGGGCTTTGGACAGTTCTCCAGGTGAATGTTCATGACTGTCATTGTTGCAGTTCCTTCAAATGTATGTGCCATTTACATCCAATGAGAAATCACTGCAACTCACATTTTCATAGTTTGGCTAAAACTGAAGAATTACGTTGTTGGTTGTGCCAAGCTAAAAACACATAATACATCTTTTGACTGCTTTTGACTGCATATTGTTGTTTAAAGTGCTTCCAAAGAAGTCAGCAATTTAAACATTTACTCTGGGTTTGTCGTATAGGGGCAATCCTCCCAATTAAGATGTTCCAACTCGTTTCATATTTGTGTCCAAAGGTCAGGATTCCTGCACAAAAAGGACTTTTGACCTTTAATGATTTGAATTACTCATGCATGAAAAATTCTGTATCAAGTAATCACTCCAGTTTGATGCAATATAAATATATTCAGAAATATCAATTAAAATGTTATGAAAGACATTCCCAGTGGGTGGATTCAGGACCATTGGGTGGGTCCTTAACACCTGACGTACAGGGAAAGGGTTGCTGTTGCTATTGCCTTACAACTGTTAGGTGTTTTGGGCCATTAATTGTGTCTATAATGGGTAAAGCCCTGCATACAGGCACTCTAAATAGTAGAAGTTGCCATTCATTCATACATTTGAAATCCAAAGCTTTGAAAAATGACAAGATACAATAATTGAAAACATTAGTGATCGTTACAATACATAACAGAAGGTGCTTACTATCAGAGGAAGCGTCAAAGTATGTTAATATGTGTTTTGCAGGGTGACCACTTACTTTTACTTACCTGTGACCAGTGCTGAACAGTGTGAAGAATGAAGGCTCGCAGAGCAGATGGAACCAACAGTGAAAAGTGAGTGAGTTAGAGTGTTTCATTAAAAAAATCCATTTGAAGCAATGCCAAAATGTGTAGCATCACCTGTGAATGACATCAACTTTACTTATGCGCTTCTCCTTTTTGAGGTGTCTTTTTGTGATTCTGCTTCGCTCGGTCTTCCTCTCCGTTTCCATCCCTTCATCATCCGTCCATCTCACCAGTGCCATGCCTAAGCTTGCTTTTTTTTTTCTTCTTAAAAAAACAGGAAAAATAAAAGAGTGAGAAAGAGGGAGAGACGGAGATCGGATTTCCATTCCACATTGGATCATTCGAGTGGAGTCTAAAACCACAGAGTGCGCTGGCACTGGACAAAGAGGCTGGATTCAATAAATATGTGGACTAAGCTCTCCTATTCAGACCCTGCAGTATTGAATTCCTTATTTAGGTCATTTGGACTGGGCAAAATTGATACAGTATGCAGCTCAAATCTATAGTTCCATTTTTTCTCTGTCTTTGCCCTTCTAAATAAATAGAAGATGAGAGGGAAGCCAGTGTGTGGGGGTGTGCAAGAATGCCTGCAAGTGAGGGAGGAGCGAAAAAAAAAAAAAAATGGGGGTGGCAGGGGGGTCTCCATGCATGCCAGACCATGTGTTTGTGTGTTTTGTCCAGAAAATGTGAACGATAAAGAGAAAAAGAGAGGCAACGAATTAGACAGGGGGCATGGAAAACAAATTGAATGAAAGTGATGGAGACACCGAGTGGATTGAGAGAGAAGTGAGTTTGTGTGTGTGTGTGAGTGAAGGAGAGAGAGGTGGTATTTTGACATTTTATTAAAGTCTCAATGAGGTCTGTACTAGACAATGCTCTCCTGCCTCCTCGTTTAGTTTGATCTTAATTGGCCATTAGATTGAAAAATAGCCTATACCTCCTCTCCTCCTCCTGGTGCTCCTGCTCTCTATTCTCTCTGTCTTCACCACAGCTTCAGAGCTGATTAGACCCTTGATTTACTAATAAACAAACAAACAAAAAAAAAAAGATTAGTGGTGAGGTTGAGGTAGTATCACACATGCTTAACTGTGACTGCAGTTGAATAATACCAGCTGGCCTAACACTCACTGAAACCTATTTGATTTGTCTTTGATTAATCCTATTTCTTTCCTGAACAAGCTTTGATCCTAAAATAAGTGTTCACCAGAGACATGTTTTGTCTGTTTCCAAATTTGGAATGTAAGCAGCCCTAAATGTACATACTATCCCCACATCTTTTATTTATTTATTTTTTACACTTACATCATTGTACTAAATACGAATATATTTGGGGAGAAATTCAAGTATATAAAGTCCCTATAGACAAACCCAAGCCCCCACAAGCTTCAATTGACCTGCTTTTTTTCCCCATGCAATGTTCCGCAACCCTTATCTTACCATGCTGCAGATGACTACGCTTCATCACAAAACTCACACACTGGGCTCTTATGATAAATAAGACATTACCCACAATGAGAGGAACTCAATCAGTGCTTGTGTTGGCTGAGAGTGAGAAAGACAGGGATAATTACTCACTAAATAGGCAATCACCAAGGTGGCGCCCACATAATAAAGCTTGCATGTGTATTTTGGAGAACTTCCACAGAAAAACACAGGGCAAAGCTTAGGAAAACGAGGAACCAAGCAGTAAAACCGACAAGTGGCAGACCGTGCCACGCTAATGTGGCACCAGGGGTCACAGGAAGAGTGGTCATGCAAGTGCCCGATTTCACAGTTCATAGAACCATAGAACAGGACAGTGACCTGTTCACAACTGATGACAACGGGACACGTTCTGATCTAGGGGTTCTTCCATTAAAGGGAATTTTACCTTTGCTTGTTGCCAAGTGCTTTCTCTTGGGGGATCCAATATTTAGTATTTTTCACATTTAGTTTGAAACGTGTTTCTTGAGATTCACTATTTTATTCTGTGAAATTCTCTTATGAAGTCCAAATGTTGAGCTGATGTCCATTCCTCCCTGTGGAAATATAATTTCTGAGGTCTGGTGTCGTTCCTTGGTTTGGGAGGACGGGTTTATCCATTCAGGGCTGACCCTTTTCGAGTTTGGAGAGTTTGGTGTTTAGATTAAGGGTCAAACTCTTAACCTTATGTCCAGTCCAGTGATTTTTATTGTTGGCCAGAGGAACCTCCAACTGATAAGTTGCTTGACAGCTTCTCCTCTGTGATTTTGGTTGTGTCAAATTCACTGGAATCCAGGATGAAACCAGATAGAGAGGTGAAACTCACTACACAATGTTGAGGACACCATTTATTTAAAGGTGAAGGAATTTAGCATTTGGAGAATCTTAAAATACCGTTTAACATACTGTTTGATTTGGTTTAACAATATTTATGGAGTTATGGTGAGAACCAATAGTACACTGATGACAACAGAACAGGAAGAGGTGTTCAGCATGAGACGGAGTCAGGAACCTGTGAACAAGTATGTCTGGTTCTGCTTATTTGGCAGCCTGTATGTTTTGCACGTCTCACAGTGGCTGTAAACTGGATTTTTCCCACACTGCAAATACTTTCACTGTCTGGATGCGAGTGCAAAACACACAGAGAAAGAGAAGACAATACACTGTCATGAGTAATGGAGAAACAGCAAGAGCACTCACACCATTTATTCTGAGCAGAAATTGAGTTTAGACTGTATCTATTCCCCATTGGTAGGTGTTAATTTTCTTCCCCGACAGCTCCTGTAAATCTGTTTGCTTTTGTGGTTTCGAAGGGATTTCTTTGAATCATAAACTTGACTCATGACCACCAGATTATACTGAACTGAACTGAAAAACAAAAACTAAAAGAAAAAAAAACTCACCAGAGAAAAACCTCCCTTTAACAGAGGAAACCTTTGAGCAGCCGGCACCCGGCACAGGTTGGGGGGGCATCTTCTTCAACCAGTTGGGTTTTTGGAGGGAAATTTAGAGGAGAACAGCGAAAAAAGACAAGAAGCACTGCAGGAGGCGGAACACATGGATAGCTGCAGATGATGACGTCGAAGGTGTTGGAGATGAAGACGCAGACACTGACCAATATTATCCAATGATAATTACTACCAACAACAATAATAGCAATAATTATTATTGTTATAACTCAGCAAGATCAAATGTGGTTGCAGTTTCCATCTCAGTGCTCACAGTAAAGGGAGGAAATGCTATATTGTAGGCAGGAAGGAGATGCTGAGCCTGGTGCATCACAGCAACTCCCCCATCCATGCCTGGAGTGGTATGTCTATAATATCCCTAAGTACTATGTCAAGAAGAACAGTTTCAAGTCTGCTCTCAAAGAGAGAGAGGGGGTCTGCCTACTGAAAATTGTCTGGAAGATGGTTCCACAGGAAAAGAGCCTGGTAGCTAAAGGCTCTGCCACTAAATGTTAGGAATCACAAGATTTCTGAACCCTTAGCATTCCATATGTAAGGAGCATTGGCTATCTTCTCTCGAACCCATAGATGACTGGTGTGAATTGGCGGCGTTTACAGTAGATAAAACTAACTTGATTTCACAAGGAGTCTACCTATTAATGGTTACTTACTTAAGCTTGAATAAGAATCAATTGCAGACTCTGCTTTGGACAAATCTTTTAGTGCATACAATGTAATTAAAATGAATAGATATTTGCATACTGTAATATACTTTATTACATAGTAATTATTAATTGGCATCTTGCTGTCGGAGGACCAACCAGACCCTGAATGTAGCCGGTGGTGGATGGAACTAATTTAAGTCTCTACGAGACTCATTAGACTTGGCTTGTATACATAATTCACTAAATGGTTATTGATTTTAGTGAAGCTGTATCAGCAGCAAAATATTTTTCAGATATCAGTGACAGCGTCAATCAACTTTTCATTTCGGTCTCTGAAGCTGCTGACATAGAAAAACCAACAACAACAAAAACCTCTTTAGATGGTCGTGTGTGTGATGAGCGAAATTAAATTTAAAAACACATGGCTGCCAATGATGGGATTACAATGTTTTGTCAGACCTCGCAGTTTTCTAAACAGTGTGTGCTCTTCTCTCTGTATTTGTTGGTTTGGTTTGTGACACGAAGCATGCTTCTAAATTTTGCAGAATTATTTCATATAGCTTCTGGGATTACTGCTAGACGTTGTTTTGAAATATTCAGTCCATTGTGGGCACCCACTCTCACCCAAACACATACACACCGCAACTTAACCCAAGATGTGAAAAGGAGAAATTAAATAAATAAATATAAATTAATTCCTCCTTTCATGTCAAACTAGCATTACCATTCAAATTGAAGCCCGTCACAGCACAGAGAGAAGCCATTAGGCTAAATGCCAACGGCTAGTTGAGAATGTTGCAGATTTTTCCCATCATAACTCTAACTGGTCAAACAACACACCTTCCCCATATCTTTAAACTCATTCGACCTTAACACCTGTAGCTCTCACACCGAGACCTGCTAAGTCCCACCCCTTTACCTGAAATGGAAATCTAAATGGCTGATGACATACAAGTTAGATTGTGAAACCTACTACAGACAAAACAATGTATGCTTATTTGCATGAAATGTAAACTTCACCTTTTAAACATTGAGTATTTTAACCATTTGTATAAACATTTCAGCCCTTTTTGTATGGTACAGTATCATACAGTATTTACACCCACGTTTAACATTTGAAATGTATATTTCCTGGTGAGTCTTTTTTCCCGAATTACTAACATTTAGTTTTTGCTGTTGCATTTGTAAAAAGATTAACACATATCTTTGAATGAGGTCTAGTTATTATTGAGGAGATCCTTAGCAAAGAGAGCCTAGACCTTGAAATGGTTTAATCAATAAAGGAATGTTCTCTATAATGAAGTGTGTCAGCTTCTTAACGGGACTAAAGCCTTCATCAAGTCAATTAGGAGGTGGGCTGGGGAGTGGGGTGGGCGAGTGGGACTTAAACCTGGACTCAGTCGGAGTAATCATGCCACTTTACTAACTGGCCAAAACACGAGGGGAATGCAAATAACTGGTGTGGTCACTCACACAAACAGCCATGTGGGCAATGATTAGAGCTTTGGAACAAAGCGGCATCAAGAAGGAGAATCAAACGTTGAGGCGGTAGCATCAGTGAAGGAAAACCCAACAAAAAATTGATTAGCAGAGTGTGTAGCCTCCGGGACGTTCCTGGCTCACTCTGCATGTTTTATCAGTTATTGTTCAGGCCACAACCTGAGATTTTCACCTGATCAAAGTGCTTGGTGAGCCATGGTGCATCTGTATACATGGGGGGGAAGGGGGAGTCAACGTAAAATAACTATATGCTCATCATCAAGGGTGCTAATGACATGTTCATGTGCGAGCAGCACAGCTTTTTAATATTGCAGCTGGATCACGAGAAGCACATTTTTGTTTTTTATGGTGGATATCATTTACCATAGTGCATGATTGTCTGCTAAATAAGCCGACAGTTAAAATATAATGTGGGCTAATGCAAAGGAAGTGAGAATGAAACAACCGTCTAGTATTTGAGAAGTATAAATTAGCATTTAAATGACTCAGTACGTTTACATGCAGTCAATATTCGGGTTACGGTACGTATTCCGGTTACTGAAACATTTGGAATAACCCGTTTTCCTGTGTGATCAAACAGGGTTATTCAATTGGGATACCAAAAAATATCCTGAAACTCAGACAATGAACAACCCCATTAGCAGTTGTCTTCTTTTCCATAGCCCTATGTTAACGTTTCTAAGATTTCTCTTAAAATTGGGCATTATGTTCCCACAGCCCTACTGTAGGTGCACACATTTCTACGGCATTTTCAAAATCAGGTCTTGTGTTCCTACATTACCCTTCAAGTTAAGCCCTATCCTCCCACAAGATTTTATAGTGAATAGGTTTAGTGTTAGGGTTAGGTATACAGGTAAATAAGGTTAGGGTTAGGGTCTGCAATAAACAAAGAGGGGCACACCAAATTTAGCTAAAGCAACATTTGTAGTCAATTGCTACTGGTTAATAGATTGGGTGTAATTAACTACCAAATTGGGAGAAAGGGGGATAAAATCTGATAAAAAATAATGAAAAAGGAAATGTTGGAACCTAGGGCCTAATTAAAAAAAAATAAAAAAAATAAATAAATCTTAGAAATTTGGGAACACAGGGCTGTGGGAACATAAAAGCACAATCCCTTTGGCTAAGGTGCTCGTACTGACCCACCAGTACCAGTACTTGACACTATTCCCCGTGTTACACACTTGGACAAAGAATGAGGAGTCTCCAGTTTGTGATGGTAGGAGGATCCACTTGAATTCTGTAATCACAGACACACCGTGTTACACACATAGCTCGTCATCGCTCCCGATGCTACTCGTGCTGGTCCTCAATTACGAAGGACATGTAACTATCAATCATATTCTGCATTTCTGGTAGGTAAACAAAAGCCTGTATTCCCTTTGTACAAAAATAATTATCATGTTAGAAAATAAACAAAATAAAGATTTATACCTCCCTTTTTTTGTCTTGTTGAGGAAATTTGCAGCAGAAATCCAAGGGTCAAAGTTGTTAAAGTCCATGTGGCACGGCTTATGGCATTTAAACACATAAGGGCTCTCCAATGCGTATTTTAAAACATTTTCTCATCAGTCTCTACTCGTACTTAAATTCTTACACAAACAGATTTCTGTTTGTGGGATGTTTTTACCGTATAGCACACTTTAAGACATCCAAATGTTTCTCTTTGTCAGGTGTTATCATAAAATACACTCAAAGGCATCACATTTCAGAAACGAACTTTACAACGAACAGAACCTGGGGCCTCATGTACCAACAACTACGTGGATCTCACACAACGCCAGTGTTTGCAAGAATCCCGGAAAAAAATCCGGATGTATCAATAAGTGCGAGCGCACCTTTCCTTGATACATCCCACTCAGCATGGAATTGAGCGCGTGGCCGGGGCCGCCCTCATTACGCCCACCTGTACATATGCAATTTTATTTACATAGGGTCCTGTCCACGCTCACAAAAAAATGTGGAAGAAAAAGAAGTTGACGGCGTGTTCGCTGGAGGTGCTGGTCGGGGAGGTGGAGGAGAAACAAAGGGTTTGTCGTGTCAGTATAAAAAAACCAAAACAATGTGAGTGGGAGAAGGTTTGCCAAAGAGTGAACGCGGTGGGTTCGGAGCAACGAACCCCCGCTGAGATAAAAAAAAAAAAGTGGTCGGACGTCAAGCGGCCAGACAGGTGGGGGTCAGAGAGAGGAGCTCACACACGCCGCCCCCTCCCCCCCCCGCGCTGACTCCGAGAGCCTGGAGGGTAAGTGGGGCGTCCATTTCTTATTACATTGAACTACAGTGAACATTCCCACATGCTTTGCCATATATGTAAACGCAAGAATAACATTGAATCAGGCATTTCAATAAACCCGTATTTTTAATGCTCAACAGAAATGGATGTGTCGGCCAGTGTGTGTGGCGCAGGCAGCCCACCCGGACGCGGCGGCGCATCCTCCGGCCCACCCGAACGCAGCGGGAGGGTCCTCACACAGGCAGTCCTTCAGACACAAGAGGAGATTGTACGTGGAGTCTCAGGCATCAATTACGGATCGACCGCATGATTAACGTTCTTCAACGTTTAGTTGAACAAAATAAATTCATTATATGGCTTCATGAATCTTGTAATTGTGTGCTTCTTCCCCATTTACATTGTGGCGATGAAATTCGGCTGCCCTCCGGCATCTGGGTGGGTGGTCTCGCGGGGGGACGTGCTGCTCGGCCAGAGGGATGCCACACAGGTTGGTGAAGGACGCCACATGCCATCACAATGCGACCCACCTTCTCTGGGTGAAAGAGCAGCCCCCACCACACACACGCCGACCCTTCAACTCTCAACTCTCCACCACTGAGCGAGTGGGAGTGGAGGTGTTTGTAGCTCCGCTCTGGGTCAGTGTGGGGGGTTGAGGAGAGGGGTCATCAGTCCGGTCCTGAGGGCGGAGCCACTGTCACCTGCAGTAAAAGCACAGTGTTGCACACATTTGGTTGAAGTCACTGATGCAAGTGAATTTTTTGAAAGATAATAATCAAAAGCTTTTGTGACGTGGGGGGGAAGTATTATAATGACAATGAAACACTGTCTCACCCAGCAGCAGCCGTCCGTCACCACCTGCCTGCAGCCTCTCACACACAGTGCTGTTGTAAAGAAAGTGCGAGTCGTGCGTTGAACCAGGTCAACTCGCAGCAATGTTGAGCAGATCCATCTGCGCATCGCAGATGATGATGATGATGCAGATGCCGGTTGAAGGTTGACTGGCTCACCCCGGAACGCTCCACCATCTCCCGCTGGAAGGAGCCAGTGCACTGGCACCGCTTGGCTTCTGGCAGTTCTGCGCTCGAGCGCCGGTCGCAGCTCCTCCACATCTGCAGCAGGACAGGCCGCGGGAGCCGGAACCGCCTCATCAGCCACTCATCTGTACTGTGGAGCAAGTCCTCCCGCTCCATGGAATGTCGCTCGGGTGTGATTGCGCGGTTTGCCACGTCCTCCAAAAGCGCAAGTGCTGCCATTGTTGACAGTTGCACATTCTGCACTATAGTGAAGGCTCTTTAACAGCCACGTAGGTGATTGTGTTTGTGTTGATGGCTGATTTGTGCCCGATGTGTGCACGGTTGTCAAATTGTGACAGTCACCAACAGGCTGGACCGGCCATCGGGTAGACATTGTCCCGGTGGGCCGGTGGCTCAGTGGGCGCAGGAGAAAAAACACTTGTGGTGCAGTTGTTTGTGTTCATCCAACGCAGCACTGTTTCCTCTACATTCATCATTGCGCGTTCTGCTGTAACGCGGTGTGACCCCCCATGTTGCAAGCACACA
>CAESWR010000212.1:575068-602818 GCA_903171835.1 Mullus surmuletus | reverse complement strand
TATATATATATGCATATATATGCCGTTGCCAGCGTTACCAACCTTGTTTGACAAGGCAGGCATATAATCACAAATTGGGATCGCTAAGAGAGAATGGCGAACCAGCTATGCTGCAGTGATGTCATGTGATGCCAAACTATGCCTTACTGATGGAATGCTGCACTGGTGAAGTGTAATTTTGGGCATTGCTGAACTGACACAAGATATTGCTGTTGGAAATACTGGCTAAGTGCTCGCTCATGGTTTCTTGCACCAGAAAAAAATGTGTACACAGCTAAATTATCCATTCAGTGCTTTTGAGCAAGGCATTGACTCAGGATCTGGAGTTGGTTCTTAACTGCCCTGTGACTGCTCCTCAGGGATCCTCATGGGTTAACTCAGTGGTTCCCAAACTTTCTTTGCTTGGCCCCCCTTTGGTAGTCAAGATTTTTTTTGCACCCCCCCCCCACCCCCCCAAAAAAACCCAGAGACATGTTTTCTAGTCTTATCCTTGGAAGGAATTTGCTTTTGAAGCACAATTGGCGAAGCTTTAGCCTCTTGTTTACGCGGGAGCACAGTCAAAAACCTGTCCATCTAAAGCCCCTTTCACACTGCACGAAAACCTGCGTTGTACTGGGAGAACGCGGGTGTTTTCGGCACTGTGAAAGGGTTGTGGCGGTTACCTGATGACATCACATCTCTTTGACATATCAGACACACATTCAGTTCAGCGGTGACATTTGATGTCGGAATGGACAGAGCGGACCAGAACCCGAATCTCCCAACAGCTGATCAGGCGGCTGCCAGCAGAATGCGGCACATCATCACTGCTATTCAAACTTGTTCAGACGGCCGAGAAAGCAGCTGCTTCCCGTTATCAGACGTGAATGCTTTGATCGTTTCCTCAGTTTAGTCCTTTTTTGGTAAAATGAGTCACAAAAAAGTGCCCTTGGAGAAGCTAAGGTCCAGCATAGGGCCGGTACCAGCACTGATCACTGGCTCGTCTCTGCTCTGTGTCAGCAGAAAATGGTGCTGTAAGCAGCTGTGGCACGCACCTCTCACAGCGGGAGCTCAGACCTGCGACTGCAGGCAGCTTGAAAGCGCCCTAATGCCGAGCAAAGGCGGGTCGATCCTGGTTAGAAAATCCTGCATCAATGTGCGAATTTCAATGTGAAAGGGGTGTTATACTGGCAAGCAGTGTCATTTATGCTGCGTTCGATTGTACTCGGGCTGCGCGGATCTTGCCCGAAATTCAGAGTTGGAGTTCCGAGCTCAAAGGCCGTTCACTTGCAACTTTCCGATTTCCGAGTACAATCGAATGCAGCATCTTCTTCTTCTTGCAGGCTACAAACCAGGTGCGTTGGAGGTGCATGCTGCCACCCACTGTATCAGAGTGTGCAACATCATGACTTCACTAAATGTAGTGTAATTTACTGATTGATTAATTCATTACGCACACGGCCCGCACCCCCCTGCAATTGCTCCGGGGGCACCCCCCCTACTTTGGGAACCACTGGGTTAGCTGCATTTTACTGCATTGTAAATGTGATATAATTAAGTACTTGTGTGTTAATTTGGTATCACTGATACCAATTGCCGTTTTGATGCAGAGGAAAGCATTGTTGGGTTGATATAAGGGAAAACATGGCATGGCTCTGATGATGCTGAGGAAAGGATAGCAGGGCTGTGATGATGCTGGAGAAAGCATTGCTGTTATAATAGGTAGACCACCATGCAAATGCCTGCAAGTGCATGCCCTGAAGGGAATGCTAGCTGATAGACGATACCTTGCTAAGTTTGGGTTGCAGGCATGCAGCCATCACAGGAATACATGCTTGGCCAATTAGTAGCCAAGTAAAGCTTGAGCAGACATGTTGACGGCAGGAGTGCATGCTTGGCAGTGGATGTTGCATACGACATGCAATGCTAGTTGATGATGGAGAGCTTGTGAATGCTGGGCAGGCATATACAGGGAGTGGATGCTCAGTAGGGAATTTTGGAAAGGTTGGGCATGCTAGCTTGATGCAGGAGGACAACCTGAGGTTGGGTGGGCAGACATGCTGATGATGCAGGGAATACATGCCCAGTATAGGGTTGCAAGGCTGGGAACGCTTGCTGATGCAGAAGAACTTGCTGAGTTCAGGAAGGCCGTTGATGCATGGAATCCATGGTCGTGGTTCCCACTACTCCATGTGTAGGACGCTGAAGAAGATACAAAGGTCAGATGGAGATTGATGTGTGAGGTTTGCAGATGATTTGGCAAGGAATGAAACCCAACGTTGTCCTCTTCTATGATTAGGAATAAGGAAATTCTGCGGCACCAGCTCGAGCCGCACCTGCGACTAATCAGTGAGGCTTGCTCACACCACACTCCCACTCAGGCCATTCACACACAAAGACAGACAGAAGACAAGGAGGAGGGGTAGGGAGACCAACAAACACAGATGGAAGAGAGGGATACTGTGGCCAGCTAACAATAAGCTGTAATGGAGGGAACAAGAATCACAATAATGGCAAGACACAAAATAATAATAAAGAAAATAATTACAAAATGGGAAAACATCAACTAGCATTTATTTAGCCTTGAATAGCTGAAAAATAGTGTGAATATGTGAATATATGAGTGTGACAGAAAAGAGTGTTAAATGAAGCTTGAAACAACTGTATAGTATACCTGAAATTAGGCAGAACGCTCCATGCCTTCTATTAACTGCTTCTTTGAGGTCCTATTGTCTGGCAATAATGTTTTATGAATGTTTGAATTGAGATTCCAGTAGCATTAAATAAGCAATGAAACAATCTCATCTTGATAAACATGGCAGGATGATTCTATGTGTGCAGTAGGTGAAGTGCATGGGAACACTGTGAGCCACTGATGGAATGAACACGTACCTCACCAAGGCAGCAGACTTCAGTGAGGAAACCCAGAGTTGGTTTGGTGTCACCCTGTCTGAGGTGAACCCATGAGTAAACATTGTTGGTAAGTGTGTCAACCTGTGATGTCATGTGCATGATACTGGCCCTTTAATACACATCATTCTCTAAGCATTATTCAGGTCTTTTATCTGGTATATAGGAGTCTGGTTGTTGACTGTTCTTATCCCCCCGATTCAGCAGTAGTCCTGTCAGCTCAAGAGCCCTTAAACCTTGGGCTGAAGAGGTTGTACCTATCTTGGGTTGCAGTGTCATATTCACCAATCTTCATTTTTTTGCCTCCCTCCAAATACTTTTCTTTTTATCTGCTCTGTTTCTTGTCTGCTAAGCTTGCATTTCCTGCATCATTAGTATGCATGTCCAACTTGTCGTCAGTCAGGTAGTGTTTCTAAACCTTTGCTACATTACCTGCTCAGCATGCATTCCCTGCATTATCCACATGCCTGTAAAACTTGAGCAAGATCTCCTGTGTAAGTTAGCATTCCAGCCGCCTTGCTGTCCAACATGCATACTTATCTTAGCAAGCGTTCCTGTTCAGGCTAGCATTCCCTGGATGTAGAGTATGTATTTATTGCATCATGAGCCAGACATGAACTCTACTAAAACAAAGCCCCTTACTTACAATCAAATTACCCTGCAAGTGATATTGTTTTTTGTGGCTGGGCTTGGCTCCAGTGGAAACAGCAGACCCTTGTCAATCCGCTAATCTACCTGATGATATAGGGTGCCATCTTTGCCATCCTTCCATTTTTGTTAAATCAGTCACATAAAAGTCCCATGGAGGCACCGTAGAGGAGCGAGCAGAGGAGCATCTGCTCACTTTGAGCTCCACCGAGGAGATGTGGGAGGTGGACAGCGTGGAGACGTGATGGTTGGTGTGTTTATTGGTGTGTGAATAAAGCTTACAAACTTTTAAGACCTTGAATGTTCAAGGTTTGCTTGCTGCTTCAGTGCCGCCAAACATCCAGACAGCTGCAGTCACGAAGCACCGATAGAGTGTGGTTCTTCAATTCTCCGATGTAATGATGTGATTCTGACTTGGCTCCTTGCCAGTGGAAAAGCGAACTGGGTCCTCTGAGGATTGCAAGCTGAACCAACTAAGCTCAACAATCGCCTAGCCCCCTCCGGTCAGTGTCGGCAGAAAACAGCACTGGAAGTGTCAGTCGTCCAGGTGCAGCTCCCAGAGAAGATGGTGGTGTTTCCCAGGGCTGTGTGAGTTCGGACTGTCAGTTGGACATCCAGATACCGTCGTCTTGTGGCTTCCACAGCAGATATGAAGGTGCAATTTTCTTTCCGTGTAGTGAAGCACAACCATAACGGATAATGATATGAAGGCGCTTGTTTTTGCTGAAGGAAACTCCTCCCCTCTCTAATATTGTACAAGCCTTTTATATTCACGAATGAAGGGAATAACACATGATATTCTCTCTTTAATCTCAAACAGGAATGAACATGGCGGTGGATCTCGACATGCTGAATGCTACCGCTTTATTTGTATTTAGGAGACATATGTTGACAGCGGTCAATGTTTGCTTTGCTTTGTTCTAGCGCTTTGTAGTGATGTTGGGGTAAATTAGGATGAATTTACCTTTGTCTCGTTAGGGGGCACCACCGGAATAGTCCGGAAGTCAATCTTTAATTCTTTAACGATTGACCTTAAAACATTTTGAAACAATCTCTTCTGAAGTAGTGAATTCTCAATACATTGATCTATTTCTGCAAGAAGAAATACCACCAAACAATCTCTGTATGAATATAAACAATTTATCGAAAAATAATGATAATGAACAAATCAAATAAAAGATCAAAACTCTAATAGCAGTGGATAAATGATGGTTGGTTGCTTGATACGGTTTGGCGGAAGAGTGAAACATGGAAGAAGGGGAGATCGAGATAGAATAAATTAAATAAAGTAAGTAACCAATAAAATAATTAATCTAAATTTGTATAAAAGCAGTTTTGTGTCAAAAGCTAATGTATGTATTAATGTCATTTATTAACTTCCTGTCGGCATCAACTCAGTATCACTGTTTGTGTGGAGTTGGAGGTCTTACTTGCACACAGGATGATGTTTTGTGTTGGAACCCCAAAGGATCGTCTCATAGAGGCTGTTGAATCTGATAACGTTGGCGAGGTCGACTCTCCGAAGTTATGATGACATCAGCGAGATCAGGACGTCCACGCGGTAGCTCCAAAAATCTGATCAATCTGCGATCTGCCAATCCCCGGCCCGGCAGCCATCCTTGCCCGCCAGAATGTGATCCCCACAATGTGAATGGGGAAGAAGCACACATGATTACACGATTCATGAAGCCATATAATTAATTTATTTTGTTCAGCTAAACGTTCAAGAACATTAATCATGCGGTCGAGCCACTCATTGATGCCTGAGACTCCACGTACAATCTCCTCTTGTGACTGAAGTGTGCTTGTGTGAGGACCCTGTCGCTGCGTTCGGGTGGGCCGGAGGATGCGCCACCGTGTCTGGGTGTGCTGTCAGCGGGGGGCCGCACGTTGGCGGCGTTGTCGACACATCAATTTCTGTTGAGCATTAAAAATATGGGTTTATTTAAATGCCTGATTCTGTATTATTCTTGTGTTTACATCTATGGCAAAGCATGTGGAAATGTTGTGATTAAGAAATGGACCCCCCACTTACCCTCCAGGCTCTCAGAGTCAGCGCGGGTGGCGGCGTGTGTGAGCTGCTCATTTGCATATTTATAGGGGGGCGTAACGGGCGTGGGCTCAGCCACTCCGACATGTGCGCTCAATTCCACGCTGAGTGGGATGTATCAAGGAAACGTATGTGGATTCTGGCGCTCGCACAGATTGATACATCCAGGTTTTTTTTTGCGTGCGCAACTTCTAGGATTCTTGCAACTGCCGGCTTTTAGTATGAGATCCATGCAAGTATTGATACATGAGGCCCCAGGTCCGATTCTTCTCGGGTCTGGAAGGAGTGTGTTTGCATTAAAAGTCAATGCTTGACCTCCGTGTCTAGTCCAGTGATCTTTATTGTTGGTCAGATGAACCTCCAACTGATCTGGTGAGGCTCATGTTGGCGTCTTTATTCCTTGGTGGGGAAACGAGTTGTCTCTGGTTGAAGATTTAGTGGATATGTTAATTCCAAATGGGAGGGGAATGGCCAGGTCTCACAGTCTGTCCTCTGTGATTCAGGTTGTGTTAAATCCAAAAGAATGTAGAGTTAAACATGAGAAAAGGCGAATATCACTACAGCTTCAAAATGTCAATAAAACAGAAGGGAACAAAGCAGCAATGCAGCTCGTCTGCTGGAGATCAGACCCTGGTTAGAAAACACCAGTGTTGATGCGTTAATTTCAATGGAAAAGCGATGCAAGAAAGAAGTGGATGTGGAGACAAAGCTTGTAACCTCTTGCATGATTCCATGGCTGCTGTAATATTTGGCTGCCCGGGCCAAAAATTAAAGCAAACTCGCAACTGATGCTCAGAAGTTGATAACATTTTCACGTGTCATCATCTACCTGCTTCTAAAAACGCACACCTAAAAAGTCGCTAGAATGCCAGTCAGACGCTTTATACAGGAAAATATTGGTTTTACCAATGTCCCGTCTAGCGTCTCTTCTTGGTGTGATCGCGCTACAGGTACATCAGCCAGTGCTGTCAGGCTAATGTTATGCACCGCTGCTAAATCAAACAAGACCTGGGTCAGGAGCCAGCCGGCACAGTGCAATTTCTTGTGCACTGTTTTAGAGCACTGAAAAAACTATTTTCTATTTGAGACAGTGCAACATACTGTAACAGGGCCAAGTTTGTACCACAGTCCATGGTTTGTACATGGTATCGTGGTATTGGTGCTTTGACGTGCATACTCGCCTATACCAGCATTTTTACGAGAATTGGAGTCTTTCTCCGATACTGGTATTGGAATCAGAACATATCTAATCAGAACACTGTACTAGTTTTGTCATCCAAGTTATATCATCCACTCTGGCCTTCTCTATAATCTCCATTTCATCCTTTTTGGCCATGAGCTCATAATCCAACACAGGGCTCCACAACAACATATTTTTCTCTGCCTGGGTCAAGGTCCAAATATTTCCTTGGACACAACAAACCTTTCTAACCTTCAACAAGCTCATTAAGTCTCTAATACCTGAGATAATTGAAAACAATGTGGACAATAGATATTGAAGTGGAGAGATTTCTGTTGCCCTCTCTCTGTCTCTCTCTCTCTCTCTGTCTCTCTCTCTCTGTCTGTCACTCTCTCTGTCCCCCTCACTGTCAAAACTATTCCAAGACCTCCTTCTCTGCGGATCGTGATCCATAGAGAATGTTTCCCTCTTCTTATCTATCACCCGACTCTCTTTCTGTGCCGCATTCATTCAGTCAATCAGTTGCCTGCTGACACTGACCATCCTCCTTCAGTGTAAATTGGATGAATAGGTGTGTGAATAGGGTCAGCCTTAAAACATTTTATCTCATAATTCTAGCAGTCTGCCCTTTGATTCAGAGCCTTTCCACAGAGCAATAGTTTCCTCCATCATAAGACCTATTATATTTAGGCTAGTACTTTTTTTAATGTTTTTGTGTAAAATCCTGCAGAGAAAACTCACTTGCAATGATGTGTCCAAATATGAAGAGAGTATGGGATGTCATTTGTCTGAAAATTACAGTGTGCTCTACGAAAACCCCTACAAGTATTTACTTATTCAGCTAAGAGTGCGCTTGGTACTCACTTCTTTTTATTCAATTAAATGAGAATAAATGCATGATTTCTCATCTCCAGCCAAACATTCCGGGGTAATTTAGCATTACTAATATTAGGTTTAACAATATAAACTAACACTATAAAAATACTAAAAAACATCCTCATGATGTCATTTACTGAAGTCACATTTTCCAGTATAGCACCGTAGTATCTCCCCCTTTTCCATATTAAGGTATCAAACCTTAGCAAGGCATGAAGTCTATTTTTGTAGACCAGGCCAGCGGGATAATTTTGCAGACCAGCGCAGATCGGTGCATTTGAGAGAGGTAGGGCTGCGCCGCTGTGGGTGTGATCACAGCCGACTTCAATCCAACCAATCAAAGTGGCTCCTCTCATTTCCTTTAAATGCAGCGCGCGAGTCGCACACTGACAGTTTGGTTGCCAGTGTCCTGCTGAGACCCAACAGCAGATGAAGGAAGAGTTACGGGAGGGGGACTCCTGCAGTAATGCCCTACACCAAAACATGTCGTTTTGCTTCTCCATTTCACATCACTTTAAGGATTGCAAATAAATTAAAAATGCAGCGTATTATTCTATTTTTTGTTTTATTAATATGCTATTTCTTTATTTTACATGTGTGTCTAAATAATTAATCCCGACCACATTCAATTTCAGTTACATAATTTAATCCAACATCATTTAATCTACTGTAGACAAGTCAAAGGGCACCTTCGGAACCAAATTCATTTTCAGTCATATGTGTGGCATGAGCATGAGGCCCAAAAATGAAAAATTCTGTCACCTCATTTACTTGCTTTCTCCACTTTTTGCTCATTGTGTGCTGAAACAATCAAATCTGAGCGTTGCAAACTTGTGACAAGGAAGTCACTGGCCAAAATAAGAGATTTAGAAAAAAATAAACCAACCATTCTCTAATGTCCTGCTGCAGCCACAGAATCTGAACCCGTGGGGAATGGGAACTTCTACATCTGTGTCCAATTCTGGTTCAATTAGGTACAGTTGAACGACAATGTTTCTGCCGTTAAAAACATACACCAGCGAAAGCCGCATCCCCTGCCCAATAGGAGCGTGGAGTGGGTGGGGCCTTACACAGCTCATTGACATTTAAAGGTACAGGCACAGCAACAGCCCGTTCTCAGGAGAGCTCACTAGAGCAACTTTTAGACTGGCTGAAATTAAGTAGTAAAGCTTTTGAAAACTTTTGAAATAATGTTTTTGGGCCAGAAATTGTGTCAAATACCCCATTGGAAGTGACCTTCAATGTTCTGTGCACAATGATGTGACAAGAGTTGAGTTGATCAATTAATAATTCCATAAATTCATTTATTCAGTGATTTAGAGGGTTCGATGACCGTTTTTCACAAAGGCCTATTTATGAATAAAAAATACAGTTGAAATCCACCACACCTGTCCGCGGAGCTCAGCATTTGTCTGCCTGCACCCTGAGCAGATCCACCAGACATGGTTTCTGCCACCAAATTGTCCACCAGCGCATCTCCGCCTGCACTCCCTCTGCCGCCCAGGTACGCCCATCTTGTTTTTAAATTAGTTTCTAAGATTATCATTCAAATCATAATGCTGCGTACAAGATTTTTTTTTTTTCTTTCTGGAAGAAGATTAGAATCCTCTTTAAGTATCAGTGTCATAGGATATTAAAATATTAGCTCATTGTGTTTCTTTCGCCACCATTGCGATATGAAGATGAAGCTGTTTTCCCGAGCTCTCACTGTTGTGACAGACTGCAGTTAGCAATATAGACCCATAATTGTATGAGGGGTGTACTTATATATAATTTGCAAAGCCTCTCAATCACCGTCTCTGGCTCCACCTCGGCCTTCCAGCATCTCTCTTCCTTCAATGTCTAATGTTGCTTTTAAGACGTAGTGCACATGCAGAGGTTACAGTGTGAGTGTTGGCATGTGCATTTCTGCATGTATGATTGATAATGCCGGCTTCTGTGTGTGTGTGTGTGTGTGTGTGTCAGTGTTTGCATGCCTGTGAAGGGATGACATAAGAACACACTGGTTTCTTTGACAGCTTTATGGGGAAAATAGCTTTTTCCTATTAAACTATGACCTGTGAGACAATGATTGCGGGAACATGTTAAACTACAATTACAACAGAAACATAACATTAAGAATGGTATTAAAAAACCCTGAGATAATAATAGACATTTATTTTAATTAGTTGAAGTGCATATTCAAAGACAGTATCTCTTGTTGATTTAAGTTTCTTCTGACAGCAATACAAATTTTATTTATCACTCTTAAGGTATATAATTTGTATTCCACCATGACATTCAGTTCACACCTGACTTTGGAATCTCTGATGATCAATTTCTTACTCTATATGCCAATAAACATACATGATATTCAGGCTATCTTGCGCTTCATATATTTTACATCCAGTTGTAATTAATTAACTTTTGGAGCTCTTCTGGGACCTTTGAAACTTCTAATATTAACTAAATCACATGATCTGCTTGGACAAAACGGGATGGGAAAAAAGCAAGAAAGAAAGAAAGAAAGAAAGAAAGAAAAAAAGGACAATTGGCATTAACAAGACTTGGCTATCAAAACAGGGCACGGTCATCCATGGCACAAGACACGACGATCTGGCACGAGACAAAGGGAGACGCAGACTAACATACACACAGAGGGGAAATGGGGAACAGGTGGATACAATCAGGGCAGGAGAGACATTCAGACCAGAGGGGAACACACAGGGGAACGGCAAGTTAAGAGGGAAAGTGGGGCTTCAAAATAAAACAGGAAGTGACGTAACGAGACAAGACAACCACAGAATAATAACCCAGCATGACATTTAATCTCTGTGTCTGACACTTGTAATGTTCCTTTGTTCAAACATGTTAGTTGCCATGCAATAATAGTAATAGTAGCTTTTCTATTCACTCAGTTGTGTCTGCAGCCCATCATTGTGGCTAAGGCCTGCTGAGAGAATGCAGGCAAATCTTGCTCGGTGTGGTCTGATCTCTGTGTGCAATCATTCTACCAGCTATGAGCGGAGATTGGAAAGTTATTCAATGGAAATTAGTTGGATAGTTGTTTGTTGTGAAGGACCAGGTGTTAATTTGACTGATGAGACGTTTAGTCAGGACTCTGTGTGAGGATCAAGTGAGTGATGGGCTCCTTTGGGTTATCAAGTGGGTGCCCTCCTTCCTCAGTGGTTTGCCGATAGGCCGGGAAGCAGGAAATCCTTGTGACCCGAGTTCACGCCTAAGATGCCACTGACTGATATTAAGGCCCCGGTATAGTCATCTATCCTCATCCATAGCCAGTCCCTTTCAGTGGCTCAGGAGAACTTCCCTCATATTCAGATTTCTCAAACTAGCTTTGATGTTAATGTGGCTATGGGTCCTCTGCGGCCCACTTCTGCTGGTTGACCCTTTGCTGTCCACACTCGCTCCTCTCCGAGATACTTGTTTTCTGGACTGTGTCAAGCCTGTGGTTTCTCTGCAGGTGTACTACCACCCTCTGAGCCTTCTCAGATGTAATCACATGTGATTTCAATCATGGCCAAACAAATGTAGGGACAATGTAGACATGGGAGAAGAAAAAGCAGATAGACTCTGCCTTGGTGCCAGATGTAATAGACAAGAGCCAAGATTTATTAAATGATTCAGAAGTTGCCGTTGGTTTTTCCCACCATATACTAATGATGTTTGGATGACATGTTGTATGTTTGAGAATCCACCAAACCTATCTGTGTAGTTTTGGATAGATCTTTTCATGTGCGTCCCTGCGCAGATCCACCATGTTTGCTCGAGATCAGCGACACTATGCTGCACTCAAATTCAACATGGTTTTATTTGAACTCATGTTATCACAAAGTCTTCTGACACAAAAATTAAAGAGCACTATGTGGATCTTCATGGACACTCCCCATTCTCAGCCATCACATCAATCTACCAAATCTGCAAGTGCTTGGGCCTGCACTGAAATGCAGTCAAGCCAGGATTTGAACCTTGACTAGACTTGCACTACAACGAAAATAGAGCCACCGAGTCATATGAAGTAGCACCAATTGTCCCAAGAAGGTAATAAATGGGCCATGATTGTGTGTATTGTGTAGATGGGAAGGTATTGCTGCATATCCTGTATCCTGCCCTGTCCCACTCACTGTTCCCATGGAGACCAGCCGCTTGCCAACCACAGAGCCAGCCCACCTGATCAGCTTGTCCACACTGGAACCCTCCCCAAGCACACCACAGTGTTGAGCAGGACACTAAGTCAAGAAAAGATGAGAGGTTAGTTGAAAAAAAAAAAAGGAAAAAAAAAATTATATATAGGAGACATTTTTTTTCAACTACTCTCTCTTATATATATATATATATATATATATATGTATATTTTTTATTTATTTTGTTTTTTTTTTCATTTTTCTGCACATCCTACATGACACCTAATATCTGACTGTCAAACGATTTTCCTCTGGGATGTTTAAAGGAGAAAATCTCAGTTAAATTCTCAGGCAGCAGCAGTGATCGGTTTAGAATTCCCCACCCCTAACCCTCCACTCTCTTCTCAGTCTGTTTTTATCATCCTGTATCAGTGCAATGTGTTGTGCAGTGTGTGTCTACCATCTGTTATAATCAGCCATGAATATTGCAGGGGCCCTGGCACTTTAAACGGCTTATATACCCCATGGATGTTGACATGCATGGGAGAAGTCATGTGTGCCAGAGATGCACTCTGTGTGCGTTTACAGTTGGCCCATTGATTTATAATTAACGCTGGGGTTACTGCTCCAGCACACACACAGCTGGCCAGCTCTCTCGGGTCACAACAGTGGGAGTATGTGTTTGAGGAGAAAGTTATTTCAGTGTCCGAGAAGGACGTATTGTGCGCAAATGGAAATGTGTGGAAAATGTGTGTATTCTTGTTTTGGCATGGTGCATCTGTACAAGTGCATATTTGTGTGTACATACGCTTAATTCCTGAATGCATTCAGGAATCCAGCATGTGTTCCCTGTAAATAGGTTATCTTGGTGCTTGTGTAGATATGTGAGTGTGCATGTAGAGTCACCATGGTAACCGATTCAAAGATCCTTGCAGACCTCAGACACCTCAGTGCCATCAAATGTATTGATTACAGTGTCCATGTGAATTAGATGAACGTACGCATCATCCACTCAGCCTCCGACACCACTAGGCTGCACTCTTGTAACTAGTTGCCTCTAAGAGGACAGCCTTACAACCTTACAATCTCTGACACAGACTATGAATTTTTCTTAAATACATTTCTTTATTTGTTTTATGACAGTCTGAGCCAGTGTTCGCATTGTCACATAAGAATGAAGAACTTCTAAAGGCCTTGTGGTGTGAACTTGTCCAGAATAGTTAGGGAAGACATGTTCTTTATGAAAGGACATTTTGCAGTAGCTGTGTTTTTCCCTCTGAATGTACCACATTCATGTCAAGACAGTGAAATAAATATTGGTTTTCTTCTATTAAGAGGCTCTACTCGTTATTCACAGCTTTATGTTTGCCCCTGGCACTGTCTTGACGATAAAGTAGTCTGTCTGTTCCATCTGATCACAGAAACACTTATAGAAACCTTTATGTGAAGCTATTTCATAGTTGATTCATATCATTATTTTTATTATTCTAAAATGATTATATACTGTAACCTCAAGAATACCCTGACAATTTTTCAGTTTTATAAAAACATTTTTGTTGTTACAAGCATGATCCTTAAATTTATAGAAGCTATCTGTGGTGCTCTCACTTCACCATTTAACGCTTTACAAGAGATTTTAGTTTTATGTTGCACTTCCTCGCAGTCGTTGCTTTCACATACGCCAAAGATGGATAGATTAGTTAGATCTTTGTTGCTTCATAATTTCCCAGATCCTAAAAACATAATATTCAATATTCACATATGTACAGCCATTACTTGTGATTTTCCATCCTACCAGTACTTCAAGTCCTTCTTAGCTTTTCTAAGTAGTGCTGTAACATAGTATCTGTAAAATGATATCTGCTTTTATTGATGTATATATATATATATATATATATATATATATATATATATATATATATATATATATATATGTGTGGGCAACCATAAGTGGAAGCTGGTGTATAAATGATGAATAATGAATGACAATATGCTAAAACATACTTGTAATAATATTAAATGTGTCTTCACAGGAGAATTTATTATTGCTAATAAATACCGTACATTGAGAAACACTTTAAGGACCCATGTGGTGGATTCACAGGGATCTTTTGACATGATTATATTTCCATTTGTGTAATCAGATGTAGTCATGAATTGTTGTTTTCATCAGGTTAGAATGAATAGTCTTCCCATGTCCATCATGCAAAGACACACAACACATTTGAGATGACAAGGTAATTTAGCCCAAAGGCCATGATAGGGAGGTCCTTCAAGCTGCTAAGGAGAGGGGTTAGTGCAGTGAACTTCTTTGTTCCTGCACCATTAGATGGCATTAAATCGAACACAATGCCCCAATATCTGCCATGTTGAAATGTTTCAATGGAAGGCAGTAAAAATGCAAGAAAAAAAAGACTATAGAAGTGATCAAATTATGCAAGCACAGATGAAAACTGCAATGGCGTCAGTGTTTCAAACTTGACCAAGCTCCTCCTGAGCCCCAGAAATTATGCACTGTTTATTCAAAGTAAGTAGAACCAATTAACCTTGTAAGGGGCTCTTGGGCCAAAAGCAGCTGCTGTTGTCTGAGCTGCTATTAAATCTGAGGCCATTGACGGTTCTGTTATAAATTTGCACCTTTGATTATGCAAACTTAAGTCCATAATAAGTCAAACATGATATATTGATAATATGCAATAACATGTCACACAAAAAATACATTGAAACATTTGAGTAGGTAAAGCTCATATTGTGGTCATATTTTTCTATTTCCTTTGATGTTGTTACCGTATTCACTGTATGCAGGCTTGTGGACACATGTGTGCACTGTACTTTATGGTTCACAAGGCTTTATACAACACTTTTGAAATGGAAAAAAATGTTTTCATGTTACAATCCAGAATAATAGCAATGTCCCTTTAACCCTAGACAGTTTAAAAACTCTTCTTTCTTTTTCTATTTTACCAGGAGCCATGGCTTCTTTTCAAAATTGTCTGCCCCGTATTATTCAATTAGCACATTACCAACATGGAAAGAATTGTGCAGTACCAACAATTTTCACCTATCCTTTAAAAACGTACATTAGAACAAACAATCTCCAGCATCCACTATTGTCGAGCCCCCTCAGTGGATAAGGTCAAGGTTCGCCAAGGTTTGTGCAAACCTGACCCCTAAACAACAGGAGTTCAAGAATAATTTCTTGAAGGCCATGTGGATAGAAATCCTCCTTTGTCCACTGTTTACTATACAAACACTTTCTAATACTTGGGTCAATCAAAGAAGGGAAGAATTTAGCTGATAACTGGGTGAAAGCTACTGAATTGATGGCAAAAAAAATATCCAGCCAACTTATTTTCTCGTGTCCCTGCCAAAAAAATATTAGTTCATTCATGCAAATCTTTCATAAAGATCAGTGAAGCCAGGGTAATTAAAACAAAGGTTTGTATCTGAGGATGCAATCACATATTAACGGTTCATGAACTGATATTTTTTTGTTGTAGGTTAAAGTTAATTGACTTGAAATTGACATCGATATTTTATGTATTAGACAGCAGTTCAGACATAAACCCTACTTTGTTTGGGCCACTGTCCTCTTCTCGCTTGATATTCCATTTTAGCTTTAGCCTTAGCAGCTGGGAGGGAGCTCCATGCCAAACTAATGTTGCCTTTTTTTCTGCCTCTTTATTAGAACGTTGTTTAGCAATAAAATTGATTGAAATTGACTTCCAAAGAGTCTCTGTCCACCCAACGCCTAGCTAAACTGCACTACACTCTCTGCTCTTGTAGTGTTGGGTCACGCCCAAACGCTCACTAGTGTTTATATGCTGAAGTCAAGTTCAATAACTCATCTAGAGACCCTCACATTTGAGATGTTTGTCCATCTGAATTTATGAGAACAGCTCATTATTGTTGATGATGGTTCCCGAAGCTTGGTTTATTAATAAAATAAAGGATTTTGCTACTCTTCACTGTGTAAACAGTGGACTTGGTTTAAAACAATACCTAGGCAGAATAGTTCAATGTTTGTCCATTCACGGTTGAAGATTTTACTTGGGGGGAGTTTGAACAATTTCTTTCAGATTATTAGTACATCATCATACTAAAAGAATTATATTTCTCAATCAGAGGAAAAGATGCAAACGAATTGTGTAAACAGTTACATTCAGCTGTTCAATTTTGATCTTTAACTTGGGAACAAAGTGTCAGTGGTGTCAGAAGTTCCTGTGCGCTTATAAACCATTTATAAAAAGTCGAATGTGGTAAATGGTAATGGCAAACTGGCTGCATTTTTATAATGCCTTTTCATTCTTAATGGTGCTTAAAGTACTTTACAATATGGCCTTCTTCACCTGTGCACAAACATTATTATGCTGATGGAGGGTGCTGCCAAACCCCTGCTCCTCATGAGCAGCTTGGGGTTTGGAGTTTTGCTCAAGGACACCTGCTACAGAACAACAGCAACACACTTTGATAGACAAAATCAGTGGATTTCCAACTGTCAGTCATGTCAAGGAAATGTTGAAGACACCTACATTGATTCCTACCTGTGGTCTACATGGGTCTTGTAGACAGATTGAGTTTAGAGGATTTTTGTGATCATGGTTGCTTTGAAATTCATGTTAGAAAAGGGGGGAAATACTCCAAATCTCGTAGTGGATGGTAATTGTTCCTTTTCTTTTTATAACTCATTGTCAGCATTTTAATAATTTCGAGGCTAAAGCGCATGTTTAATCTCAAGTGGAATCAGGTGCAACCAGAGGCTGAGAATAGTAGTAATAGAAAAACTATAGGGATGATGACAAGTGTGTGTGTGTGTGTCAGTGTGTGTGTGTGTGGTCAGCAACTGCAAAGTCCATGATCACTGTTTGGTTACATCAAAATAACCCCATTCTACAGGGTCGTCATTGCTCAGCCACACACACACACACACACACACACACACACACACACACACACACACACACACACACACACACACACACACACACACACACACACAGAAGCCTGGCATGACCACTTAATCCTTCACAGTCTCCACTCCACACTACATCACTGTGCACTCAGTGTTTGCCCTCACTGCCTCTTCTCTGCCCCACTTCTGTCCCTCTCATAATCCCTCTCTCTCTCTCTCCCTCTTTTATCCCAACCTCCTCCTCTTTCTCTAACTTGTCATCTAACCATCTGATCTCATCTGCTCCTTCTTATAAGGTCATCGTTCCACTCTCCATTGCTGTATTTTCTCAGGGAGTGAGGGCGGCCAGCAGCCCTTTCTCTTTCATTCATCTCTTCATCAGGAGGTGAAGGGCCCGGGTGTGTGAGGTGACACACTGGATTAGGGGGTTGCATTCAGCCTAGATGTGGGGTCACCCATGGGGGTCCACTTGGGCCGCCTTGTGGATTGTTGCCCACTGATCTGTCATGGCCAGCCAAAACACATTTCGAGACCCTTTTGATCCACCCCAACACTCTCCACAGGCTTCACAACACAAATGCTCACAGAGGCACATTTATGCAGAAACGTGATGGCAGGGTCATCTGCAGTCCTGTAGGACGATCCTCGGACACTGCAGGACTTTTTCTTTTGTTGCTGTGGTACACCTCTAAAAACTTGCTTTTATAAAAGAGATGTTTAAGAAAGAATGTACTGTTGCACAAATGGGGACACATGGTCATAAGACACAGCTAGAGCTGCTAAAAACCAATAACTCTTTGACAAGCAGACTTATGAGACTGCCTGCTTTCTATGGTGAACATATTTACCCACATAACTTAAACTAGGGCTGTTTTAAGTTTAAAGCCACTGATTATGAAGTATCTGGTATCCTGTTTTTCCTGTATACGGTATGTTTAGTTTCTTTGTGTTTCAGTGAAGAATGCAGAGGAGGAAATGTGTTGACATTGGAGTATCTGTGTTGCTTACAGTTCCAGGGTAAAAGGTTATATGATGAGTTTAGACTTCATGAGATGCCACCAGATGTCCAAACAGGTCTTTTCTGTTTGAAGAGGTGGAGTTTAGAGATACGACTACTGTATTTAAAGAGGTTTATTCAACTGGACGAAGAGAAAGCTCTCCATATTGGCTAACAGAGGTTCTCCCAGATTGCCCATTTAACACTTCTATTCTGTAATAAAGTATTTTAATATACAGAGTTAGATGTGTTAGCGGTGGCTCTTTCTTTCACATCAACACATCAGAAGAGACAACAGTTACCTGCATGATGGGCTCCAATTTATTGCTTTCGCCTCATTTACTGACAGGCCAAAACTGTGTGTCTTAGTTGCTGATGTCTCTCTGAGATGCATGTTGTATATCTTTTATTGTGTGCGTTACACATTACAGTAGTCTCCTTTTGGGTGCTTTTGCAGACCAAACAATCTCATCTTTTGCTTTGGTGAAATCTTTTGAGCTACCGTTTTGTTTGACTTTCTAAAATATCTGCAACATTCTCACAAAATATAGCACAGTTGTATGAAATGAACAGCTCTGCATGCTTTCAATCCCTAACTCATGGAATTGAACCCTAGCAATGTTCCTGCCCTACTCCAGCTCAGCTCGCCCCACCTCACTGGGTACATTTGGCATCTGTTTATGGCCTTGTTCATATCTACCCCTCAAAATCCCTGTGATCTTTTCTGAATCAACTCTAAAGAGAGTACAGTACGCGTAGAGTGCACTTGAGAGCCTTCCCTCAATCCCTCCATCTATATCCTTTCCTCACTTCTCCCATCCTTGGATGCTCAGTAGGCTTATTTCAAGGCAAATGGAGAGAGAGATAGATAGAGAGAGATTTTTTTTTAAATGGTCGAACTTTATATTTAGATCAGCTGAAGTGTGCTTACAATATAAAAGTGAGGGTGTGTAGCTGGAATAACAAATCACATATCTGGACATGTTTTATCTCTGTGCAAATACACATAATTAAGTATATGTTACGATACCTCAATGGAGCCGGACCCAGATGCAGAGTCGTTTCCAAGAAGGGTTTATTAAACAAAGTATCAACCCAAAATCACTGTTTCCAGGAAACTTAATTAAACAAAGTAACAACAGAAAGTCTCTTGAGATTAACAAAGTATCAACAGAAAGTATTAAAGAGAAAATCACCATCGAAATGGGAAAGAACGATACAGGGGTCAAAGTTCAACTAAGGATAGTGACTCGGCACCAAAAAACGTACAAGAACAGTAGACGTTCGCTGAGGGCACAATACGAGGCGAGAGACAGGGGAACTGGGAAAACACAAGTGTCACAGGAGCAAAGGGAAATCATCTCACACCGGAGAGGAAGGGCGAGTAGCTTAAGAAGCCACGTGAGTACCAGTACGAGCTGCAGGTGTGCCTGATCAGCACTTCCCCGGCTCGCCCCGCGTCTCGGCACTCAGCCTGCAGGGGAGGGGTAGTGAATTCAGCCCAGAGGTGAGCACAGAACATGCATCTCGCAGAACCACAACAGTTTATTTCTAAACATCTGGCCAGAACCAATTGGCTGCATCATAAAGTAGAATTTCTTGCACTAAAGAATTTCCGCTGGCTCATGTTTCCTGAACTAAAATGCTTTCAGTCAAAAAAAAAGGATTTTAAGTGGAGGGTTAATGGTTCGATTCCCCAGCCTGGAGACCCCTAACTGCAGAGCGCCAGCCACGTGATGTGGCCACTCCGCTCCACTTTATGATGCAGACACTCGGCGATGATGCACATCATCAGGCGGCATGCCCACATGCCCCATGGCCAGTTCATCACTGGCTACACGTAAATAAATGCGGTGGATTCGACACATAAACTACGACGAAAGTCCTTTTTTCCCCCCGTTAATTAATACTCTACCATTTAAAAGAAAATGAATATGCCATCAGTGGGGATTCATACAGTCTTGTTCGCCCCCTAGTTGGCTGATTGTAAGTTGGGGAAGTGCTTGATTTGAAATGCAGTACATCCATGGGTAGAGCACATATTTCAAACGTCAATATCGTGGTAAACTGTGTGGATATAATTCTGGCAGCAAAATATTGTGATTTCGATTAAATTCAATTAATTGTGCAACCGTATATAAATGTGTGTTTTACCCATATGGCTTGTGTGTGTTCATGCATGTGCTCCATACATGTGATTAAGAGTATGTGTGGCTTAAAATCACCCAAATTAAAGGTGCATTACTGGTCTAAAACTGATCCATGGCGATAGTTTAAGTATTCCCAGTCGACTGCAGGGAGTTGTGTTTCTGTAATTTTGGTTGCTATGCACAGAGAGAACAGCAAATTACGTGGACCCTGAACACAAATACATGTTGTATTGAGCCGCAATTCTCCTAATATTAATATGCTCTGAGGAGAGAGAGCTGGAAGGACGGAGCAAGAGTTTGTTGAAGGGCAGGATGAAGATGCCCAAGATGGACAGGAGAGGGAGATATCATTCGGGCGGGGGGGGGTTCTGTGGAGATGCAAGGGAGGAAGGAAGGAAATGAGCGTAAAGCCTGGATGGATCGACAACAGAAAGGTGTCGGTGGAAGGTGGAGGTGAAGATATCAGGTCATCTTTGTAGGAGAAGGGCTGACAGTGGTGCCTTTCTGTATCCCTGTTCTATTTGTTATTCAGATTCTGCTGCTTCCCTCTTTGTGTGGGTGTGTGTGTGTGTGCGTGCATGCCTACATCTTCGCTGAGATAATTCCTTGATTCCTTGACATTACGATTTTTGCAGCGACAGCACTAAAATAAAATAAACTCAATAAAAAAAACTGCATAAACAAATTATGATAAATTATGATTAAGATATAAGAGATTTTGTTATCTATTTTATGCGATTGCAGTGACTGACTTATTTGTGGTAGATGCCATGACGTCAGTTATAAAGACGATGATGTTTCTTTGGCCTTTCGACAAATTTGCAGCAGAAAGTTCGTCCCAGCCTGAGTTTTCCCACTTTCCACGCGTGCATTCACGCACATACACATATAAACAACACACACACACACCGGCATCAGCAGCTGATAATTAATTCACGCGGCAACAACAGTGAGTGACATAAAATAAGGAACAAGGGGAATAAGTTGAACACTATTTTAGAGCTAATCATCTGTGTAGCTTCCTCGAAAGAATTTCTGCTGGATCATGTTTCCTTAACTAAAATGCTTTCAGTCAAAAAAAAATTCTTGTAAGTGGAGGGTTAATGGTTTGATTCCCCAGCCTGGAGACCCCTAACTCCTTCTGATCGGCATGTTGGCACCTCGTATAGGATGTTCTGCCATGAACAGTGTGTGTGTGTCTGAATGAATGAATGGGGTCATGCAGTATGTGAGTATGCATTTAAAACCACATTGAATATATACATTGAATTATATACAGTCCATTTACAAGATGCTGATTGCACTTGCTTGCACACACAAACACACACACACACACACACACACACACACATATGCACGTACGCACACACACATCCATTGAGAAATCATTATTCAAACCAGAGGCCTGTTGTTGTTTCTATATGTAAGTAAAGAAATGGGCAATTGTTAATGACTGAATTATCAAAGTTCATGTGCACAGCAGCTATGAATCAGTGCAGACACCAATACGTCTCCAGTGACATGGCACTGATTTGTACATCAGCTGTTCACAGGTCTCCCTATGTGACCCGTGTGCTCTGTGGTTGGCTGCTGTGCATTTTCACATTGCTGCTTTGAATCAAACGGTATTCTGGTGGCTCAAGATTTCTTTCCACTGTAATTCTGTGGCGTCCCAGTGACATGCAGTGTGTCCTCTTGATTTGCACTGGCGAAATCATGGGTATATTCCAGAATTGTGATGAATTCCCTGTATGTGTTTGCGTTGATACTTTGTTGAACATGTATGTATGTAGTACTCCTTCATAGCTGCGCTTTTCATCAGTCAGGACTTAGAATTGATCATGTCAAGAAAAAATGACAATTTTGAATGTCATGTATTTGTATTTCAAAAAACGCCTTTGTATTTGGATTACAATTGTACTGTAAATGTATGTTGTGTTTGCAGAACATGTAGAGCTACTCTGTGTGTGTGTGTGCGTATGTGTGTGTTTGTGTGTGTGTGTGTGTGTTTGTGTGTCAGGGCTGCGAGGGTTAGCTAAGGCTGTAGCAGTGTTGAAGACCTATTTTAATTCTTAACTAGATGTCCATGATTTATTAATCTGCATTTGAAATAACAATTACCGTGTCAGAAGGGACCAGGCTAAAGCCTTAATTGCAGTGGAAAAACACACTTAATATGGAACTTGCTACAACCGGGAGCACATGCTTAGCATCCCCAGCAGGCCTGAGAGGACTGGCCTGACAGTCTCTCGCTCTGCTTCTGTGGTTGTGCATTATACAACATACATGTTGATCTGATCTTGCATGTCAGTATGGTTTCTGGTTTAGGTCTGGTGAAAAACTCTAATGTCAGCATGTCTCATGCTTCACGTCAGACCACTCGGCCTAACCCTAACCCTTTATGCCACCACTTTCTTCTGCTTGTAGAGACTTTTTTTGTACACAACACTGTTGTTTTTATGAAAATTATGGTCAAACAAATTACGTAAATTAAGACAAAACCCAACCAGCTCTCCTGTATAAGACATATGGACATATGGCCTTCCCAACGGAACACGCCACAGCTGGCTGGAAACTTCTTCCGCAATCACTGGGGGCCAAAATCATAACCCTTGTCGCAGTTAGCCTCTGCTGCAAACTATGTTTTTTTTTGCCGACCACTGGCACACTTCAGACACACTCTGTCACAGGTCACAGTGAACCTCCAGCTCCAGTATTGTCAGTGGGTGTTGGATGACCTGTGGTTGCACATTGACAAGCTGCTCCCACACCTGCCTGCTTTGAAAGAATTCATCAATAATGGGACAAATCGCTTCACGTTGTAATGTCTCTGAAGTGTTTGGCCAGTGTGTATTGTGTGTGCTAATCTGGACTTTCATCTTGCAGATACTGATTTTGTACTAGTGTGTGACATGTTGAGTTGCCATTATAGTCACAGAAACACAGGTGAAAGTAAAACATATCAGGCACTTCAGTGTTCAAAGGGTTGTGCGGTTTGTGCGGTTTGTGTCTTGGAGTTACAAGTTGTTCAAGTCTACTTAATGTGATGCATTCTCATCTGGACACTGAAACAGCTTTCAAAGATAAATGTATTTCTATAAGATGTCAATAGAAATTGGCACATTACAGGCAAATTATGTTAAAAAAACTTGCTTAATTGTAATCCAGAGACACTGTGAGGTCTGATGAAGAAACATGATAAAGAAATCCCATTTTTCTCAATGAAAAAAATGGAAGAAAATGGCATGTGGATTAATTTGGTAAATTACTTAATTTATTATTATTATCATTATTATTATTGTTTCTTGCACATTCCTTGCTCGAAAAGTGCTTTCCAGGATCGTCTCCCAATAGAAGCAATGCAAAATGGCTCAGTAGCGCCCCCTACAGATTGTCACGAGCTGAAAGTTTGTCCAAGGTGAACAAAATCTTATACACATGTGTATCTCAATGAGAGCTACAAAAACGCCAGCATACACATTTCTCTAAAATGTACAGGATTTTTTTTGCGATTCGCACATTACATTCTTTCGAACTTGTCTTCGAGTTTTCATTCGACCGGCACGAAATTCGCACAGACCGAAATGCACCTAAATGCTCAGAACAATCACAGAACATTTATTTATCTGTCCTTGTGTTTCTTTCTGTTCAACATTGATGGTGTACTTAATCTACATGCAGTTTTCGCCTTAAAACCTGTATCTACTCATTTTAATGTTAAAAAGTATATGAATTATTGTTGTTAATATGTAGCATATGTCACGTTCTGAAAACTCTCCTCTATCCCAAAGCAGCACTACTAAGAGGATATGTCTCATCTGGGTCATTTAGTTAGCATACATCTTCACAATGATTGCCCACTATCACTTATCAACTCTTTACATAACTATTTCCTTGTACATGTGTAATGAGGCTGACCTGCAGACCTTGTCTAATTTAAAGAGCCTGTTAAGTGACTCTGTGATTTCAAAGGTAATCTTTAAAAGCCACATAAAGCGTGGAGAAAGTTGGCAGGAGGCGCATTAGAGCAGCTGGCCTGAGCTTTTAAAGAGTTGGAGAAGCGTAGCGGCAGCTTCCGACTCACTTATGATGTATTGGAGGTTTGTATTATCCATACTTGCTCAAAGAGGGTGTGGAGAGGAATGCTTTCACTTCTTTTTTTTTTTTTTTTATGTGAGTGTGTACATCTCAGCTTGCTTTTCTGTCACTTGCTTGCACCCACACACACACGCACGCATGCATGCACGCACGCACACACAGACACACACACACACACACAGACATACTCAGAAACACTGAAATATCCCCTTTCTCTTTCTCATAACTATTTTTTCTCTCCTCCTCTGTCTGAACTTCTGAAGGAATTCTCCATCCATCTAATTCCCCTCCTGGTTCTTTTATATTGATGCTGGTCCCCGCTCGTGTTCCATGTCAAAGGCTTTCTCTTTTATTGAACATCAAATCCTCGGTGTCTTGGCTCACAGTTTCTTCTCCCTGCTCGTCAGCATACATATTCAGGAGCCGGTGGCCGAGCCACCAGGCCGGCAAGTCCTCCAAAATGTGCGATTGTGGGCTCGGTGTTGTAATGCTACATGAATAGCCCTCACGCTCTATATTTAGGCATTAAATCAAACGTACTGTAGCCCAGATTTACACTGCTGGAATGACAGGAAGCATCTCCCCCTCTCTCTCTTTTCTGTTTCCACACTTTTGTTTCAGAGGACTTCTCTCCTGGTTCCGGCGCTTGGTGTCAGAAAGTTCCAGCAAAGCTCAGGATGTAAGGAGCAGCCCTACTGTGGCACTTTGCATAATGATTTGAGCTTTACCGCTGACTTGAATGGAGAGGGGAGATGAAAAACCTGACTGCTGTGAATTGGGCTCTAATGTGAAAGTCTGACTAAAAGCAACAGTGGAGATGTTTTTTGCACAAACACGGTGTAGCATTGTTTTGGCAAATTTGGAAAATGTACCTTTGTGTCGTTAGGGGGCACCACCAGAATTATCCGGAAGTCAATCACTAACTGTTTAATAATTGACCTTAAAACATTTTGAAAGACTCTCGGCTGAAGTAGTGAATTCTTAATACATTGATCTGTTTCTGCAAGAAGAAATACCATAAAACAATCTCTGTATGAGTAAAAAACAATTTATTGATGAATAATAATAAGGAACAATTCAAATAAAAGATCAAAACTCTAACTAATAGCAGTGTATAAATGATTGGTTGGTTACTTGATACGGGTTGGCGGAAGAATGATAAAAGGAAGAAGGAGCGATAGAGGTAGAATAAATGAAATAAAATCAAAGTAACAAATAAATGAATTACTCTACATTTATATAAACGCTGTTTTGCATCAAAAATGAATGTATGTATTAACGTAATTTATTAACTTCCTATCGGCATCAACTCAGTATCACTGTTTGTGTCGATCACAATGGTTGCACAGACGTCAGGGGCAAGACTCAGCCGAAGGGAGAGGGATAAATTTGCATTGGTCCTTATTAGACAATGAAAAGGATCTCCTTGACGAGTAGCTCTCATAGTCACGTTGTTCAAACTCAGACTTGGAGTTTGAAGAAAAACTTAAAGATTAACAAAAGGACTAAAAACACCGAAAAAGGAATCTTCGTGTTTACGTGGGTTAACAGGGCAAAATGAGATAAAAGTCTGAGGTGAGCTTAAAAATAAAAGTTGCAAATTCTCTCAAGTTCAATTCGTAAAAAGAGTTTAGGCAAAAATCAAGAGTCAGTTAAGAGAAGTTGCGATGAGACTTGGCTCGGCAAATTCTGCAACGACTCAGAGTCATAGTATTTAGAAGAGAAAACTGGCTCAAAATTAAGATCGGAGCAGCAAAGAAGTTGCACAAAAATTTAGAGAAAGAGCTGCATGGAAATTTGAAGAGAGAGCCAGCGCAAAGGAAAAAGCGAAAAAGACAAACAAACAAGTGCAAAAGAAGCCTTGAACAAAGAATGCGCGCAAGTTTTATCCCAGTTGGGCGTGTATCTAGAGAGAGTAGCTCATTGGAGAACTACAGATTTTCTGATGGAAAAGAGGTGGAGGCAAGAGTAGAAGGAGACAAAGAAAGCCCGCCAAAACTGGAATGTGCAATACATTCGATTTGGTTTGTCTCTAAAGAAATCTATAATTATCCAACTTCAATGGGTATAACCTTAACTAAGCATAACAATTTTATCACCAAAATACTCAAAGTTTCTAATTTAACAAGTGGTTAATATTGAAGGAAACATTTGTATTAGTTTGATTAACTGACCGTAATCATTAACATCCATAGAAATATATTTACATTGTCTACGACGTAACATTTAACATGTATGAACCACAAGATAATAGTTGGTGCACTTTAAACACGTAATTAAGAGTAAAAATAACATGTCTATTTGAGTTTGAATTGGCCTCCGCTTGTGAAAAAGGGTATATTCATAGTTTCCATTCTCTGTCATCAGGGGTCAGTGTGACTCTTTATGTGACCAGCTAATAAAAACAGAAAATTAAGAACTTAGCCTTTGAACATCGTAGAACAACCAGTTGGACAACATTTGACGGCGTAGTAAGATGGTTCAGGTTAAAACCGAATTCGTGAGATTCCATATTTTATTCAGTGAGATTTGCATTTGTGTGTGAATGTGACGTCCATTCCTTCATTGGAATTTTACGACTAAGCCCTGTTGTCGTTTCCTTGGTTTAGAAAGACGGGTTTGTTAGTCCAGGTCTGATTCTTCTGGGTCTGGAAAGAGTGTGTTTGTATTAAAGGTCAATTCTTCACCTCTGTGTCCAGTCCAGTGATCTTTATTGTTGGTCAGAGGAACCTCCAACTGATCTGACGAGGCTCATGTTGACATCTTTATTCCTTGGTGGAGAAAATAAGTTGTCTCTGTGTGAAGATTTGGTGGATATGTTTATTCCAAACAGGAGGGGAATAGCCAGGTCTGACAGTCTGTCCTCTGTGATCCTGGTTGTGTTAAATCCCAGGGAATGTGAGTGAAATCAGAGGAAACATCTGCTTTGTTGAGTGACTTAATTCATATTCATTATTTTTTGTAATTATTTACGTTTTATTAAAAATAAATTCAGTAAAATAATTTAAACAAAAAATTCATCTTCTTAAAAGGTTGCCAAATTTTCAAAGTTGGAAACTTTTCATGGGAATTTCCAGAAATTAATGGGGGTTAATGGGAATTTTCTGGAATTTATATTAACTGACTTTACCTGGTCATATACATGCAGACATATCAAACAGTTTGTAGAATGGTTTCTTTCACAGAAAAAAAAACATGAATGGCAGTTGGCAAGTTGACGGCAACAAAACCCAGAAAATTTTCTATATTCCCAAATTCCCATGGAAAGTTTTATTTCTTTCTTGAAATTTACTGGAAATTTTCCACCCCTTTGCAACCCTAAATGTATGCCATCTTTTTTCTTTTTTTTCAGCTCAAACCCCACCTGAATTGATATTTTATAATATAATTTAGCAATAATGTCCCATCCAACACCTCCTTTCTAAGATATATATTCATGATGCTAATGCTAACGTGTGCTATGTTGGCTGTCAAACTAAAGACGCTGCCTTTAAACTCAAACACCACTTTCAAGGCTTCTCAAGAAGCCTGCCCTTCACATATCAAAAGTGATGGGTTGGAGCAGTCTAGATGTCTTGCCATCCTCCTGAGAACTCTCTAGTTCACATCCATCCATCGCATAATTAAATACTATAATGCGGCCTAATAAGAAAGATCAAATCATCACAATCCTCGACATGGAACAACTCTTCCCTGAGCCCACTAACAAACAGAAATGACGACAAATAGCTCTGGGTTCCCACAGTGAGTAGGTATTTAAATGCTTTTATCGGCATTATGCATTTACTGAACACTTAATTCTGTCACGTTCTCCCCAACTTCAGATGAC
>CAESWR010000212.1:561229-573932 GCA_903171835.1 Mullus surmuletus | reverse complement strand
CTCTCCTCTGTGTTTCCTCATGGCTTTTTTTAATTAACGGATCAACTCACGGCTAAATAAACTCAAAATTAAATGTAGTTATGTATCTACAGTTTGGTCAAAGAGTTAACTTTAATCACTCACAGCAGCCATCACATTTTCTTGTATCCCAGAATGAAGAAAAAAGGCTGTAAGGAATCAAATCAGGTGTCCAATCAAGTTCCATGGTCGAAGCCCGGCCAACCACTAGCTCCTCACTGATCTCCTGGCCTGGTTAAATGAAGTCAGCCTCCCTCTTCCAGGCTGGATTCCTTCACTCCTTGTGCGGGTGAATTCACACTGGTGGAGACTCTCGGAGCATTTGCAGCGTCCTGTTGAAATGTGTGAACTGAAGTTGTTTGGACAACTGATTATAAAGCGAGAGGTGATGCTGTTACATCCGACTGGCAGGCCATACGGAGAAGTGGAGGGATTATACAAGCGGCCTGGCCTTGGGTCACCACCAGGCTCCCTAAGAATTGCTGGAGAATATGACCACGGGGGGGGTGTTACCGTGGTCAGTTACGAGGCTGCCACCATGACCCACTTCCAGATAGTTGTAAATTTTCAAGTCGTGGCGACATCTGGCCTGTGACTGTCCAAACATTGCGCCAAATGTGAGCTCCAGCATAGTGCCGGCAGTGCGGCGAAAGATCACATGCGCGATCCAGCCAACTTTGCTGTCTGTCACACTTTGAATCAGCTGAAGCCAGCTCCAACCACTCCATGTCCAGTCTTATTCACAACACCAGCTCCAATCACACCTCTCCCACAGCTCTTTCCAGGGCCATTCCAGAGATAGCTCTCCACCAGGCATTTGATTTAATCCAGACCAAATGCTAATAGGGCTGTTTGCTTTCTGGCCATCTGCCTGGGCTGCCGGTCAACTATGGCAAGCTGTGCCGAGCTGTGCAGTACCGGGCCTCTCTGCCAAAGTCTGAGCTGCCCAGAGACCACTTAATAACCAGAGGACACTTAACGGCCAATCGTCCACACTTACTGGGACAGATTCCACAGTGGGTAACATGATTAAATTGATCTTTTCATGATTTCGGGGGCAGCTTGTCCATCTCTCAATCACACATAAATGAATACTAGAGGACACCTTCTCAAGCACTCTGGCTGTCACGAATGCAGTTAGCGCCGAGCATTTATTTATCCAAAGAAAATCTACTGGCCTCTTCATTGAGTTACTCATGGGGGAGCTCTCCTGTACTCCACAACCGGAGGCATCTACTTTTGGCCACCGATCAGTTTCGCGAAGGTCTGGTGCATTTACTGTCTCTCACAATGTTGAGCTATTCTGGGTTCCCAGTACAAAACCTGTCATGCTGCCTTACTTTGACTACCACTTCACTTTAGAGTATTGCAGTTTGTAAAAGCAGTTGGCTTGTTACTGTTAGTACCTTAGAGCACCACATTCTCAGTTCTGGCTTCCACAGCCCACATCTTTACTGTTTTGGATCAGTTACATCAACCTCATCAGCAACAAGCGGTTGTATTCCTGAAAAAGCTCTGATTAACAGACTGTGTGGGGAAAGTGTGAGGAAATAATGGCAACATTCAGAATGGGGCATCCTCAGATGTAGAATTTTAACTCAGCCCTATGTTCCACCAGCCCAATGGTCCCGCAGCCCTATGTTCCCACATTTCTAAGATTCTTCTTGAAATTAGGCCCTATGTTCCCACATTTTCAAAATTAGGTCTTGAGGTCCTACATTTCCCTTCAATTTAAGCCCTATCCTCCAAGATTTTTGGGAAGCACTTTATAGTAAATGAATGAATGAATAAGTGAATGATATTATATTATTGTGATCGGCAGAAGCAGAAAATGTCACGATCATCGTCATTATAAGAAAAAATATATGCTGATCGAGGACCATGGGAATATAGGCACGCTCCCCTTTGAACTCAATTTCACAAATATGGCAAACTCAACTGACAGTTTGTCAGTGTGGGGCATTTTAACTTGTAATATACTGAAGCTCGAGGTGTTGAGATTTTGGCCAGTTCAAATCCAAGCCACCATAAATGGGGTGATGGATATGATTCACTCCTCCTTGACAGCTCATCTTTGGACTCACATATCAACAAACCATTGTGACGCTGATCCTTCATTAAAACCTTATACATAAAACAAATAAAATTTTTTAAAAAAGATCATGGTTACAATGTACATTATCGTAAAGGTATCCGAAGTTTGCTTGATGTAGGAAGTGTGTACCTGAGAACACTTTTACTTTGTGGATCATGACGTCACAATAACACCAAGTTCCCACTGCCTCCGCATCCCCTCCGTCTCTGATGAATGTTGACTGTGGGTATTGCTTGCGACATGCCTGTTTGAATGTGTGGTTCGATATTTTTTTGTCATACAGAAGAAAAGTCTTGCAGAGGTTAGCGGTGGAGGTGCCTTCCTGTCGTTCTGCAGCTTGTATTCTAAATAAAAGTGTTTCTCAGAAAATGTTATTTGACAAAACAGGGCTATGACTCCCCCTGTACAGCTTTTTCAACAGGAAGTTCTCCATCTCTGTTGCAGCTTGCGTCAAAATAAGGAAAAAGGAGATGGGCTGATCTCAAGAAATGACATATGTAGTGTGGTGTACGAGTCTCCCTCTACCTCCGGAAAAGGTCTTCTGTGTCTGATGAACCTCTAACACAGGTGGACGTTGCCAGGAGGTTGCAAACAAACTGGACTATCAGTGCTTTCATTTAGCTGCTTTTATTTTGCCAACCATCTCTTACCTTGACCTTGTGGTGCAGGCACAATCAGCCCTGCCAGCCACTCAGCGATGCAGAGGAAAAAAAGTGTTTGTTTTGCTGAAAATAGATATCCAACTGGTCTTGTTTCATTCAATATGCAGAACATTGAGTCTGTCCTCAGAGAGATGGAGAGCTGTGCATCTTTTGTTTTTGTTGTGTTCAGTGAGTGTGGATGTGTGGATTCAATCCTGCGCTCACATCGCCCTGCCTTTTTTGTATTTTGTTTTTTTTCTGCGCTCTGTCTCTCAACCTTCTCCTCATTATCCATTCTCTTCCAGCAAAATGGCGCAGGGGTTGCTAAACTTCTTCAGCACGAGAACCAAATTTAGAAAATCTAGTCTTACTGCCTGGTCTAATACTTTCTCTGTGGGACTTGGAAACAGGCTCCTTCGCCGGTTTAGTCCTGACCCACAATATAGTTGAAGGAAAACGTGTTTAAAGACGTACAATCGTGATTTGAAAAAATAAAACAAACAAATAACATCTGAAGTCATGGGCATGTACTTGTATGCTCTGTGTGTGTATATGTATATACATAGACTTCGGCATGCTTGTGTGGGAGTGGGTTTCTGACTTTGTGCATATGGGGGCATCCACCAGTGCAAACGGCAGCATTAATTGCTCAGAAGAAAAATCAATGTGAGGACATCATTAACTGAGACCAAGCTCGCGTTTATAATTGATATGCGCGATGCCCTCTCGGGCTCCGGCAGCCTCGTGCCGCAGGCATTCAGATAGTGAGATACCCATGCTTTGACGCCCACCCTGACTTGGGCGACCTCTGACACAAAGGGGGGTGAGGGTCACCAACACAGGTGTGCTGCAGGGATTAATGCCTGACATGTTCCACAACTCAACCCGGTCAACGAGGATGCGCTTCCTTCCCCCCATCAATTGTCTTGTTTTAACTTTATTAGCTATTCTGCTAATTACGAGATGCACCGTTCAACCTTTTAATGTTAATGGCAGCTGCTGCTCTCTGACTTCCATATGAATTTTTATAGGTAGCCTCCATTACATTGTTATCATTCCATCCTCTCACACAGTCGGGGGAGAGAACTTCTTTGTTTCACTCGTGATCAAATATGGCTCTTTGCATACCTTCAAAGATTAAGGCAGGAAAATGACAGACAATCACTGAATAAACAAGCCTGGATTAAGGAATAAAAAAAAAAAAGCTCACCTTGTGCATGTGTTACAGTGGATTTTTCATCAGGTCTGTGACACAAGCCTACCTTTAATACCTCTGTGGAACTCATTACTGCAGGCACCTTTGGGAAATTCATTTTCATATATCTACACAATCTCAATTACGGAACTTAATTGATATCTTTATTTGCTTAATTGGTGGCTATATCTCGCCGGGAGAAAGTGAAGCTTTTGAGTAGTAATGCCACACTTCAAAGGCTGTTTTCTATCATTTTTCCATCGTCTCATTATTTCCCGCATGTCAGGGATGTCACAACACATCTGATGCAATTTTAATGAAGAATGACTTTGACATGTTTTCAGTGCATTTTCCCTTTTTTGTCCCTTATCTTGAATCAGAAAAGGTGTGCGAAAAAGTTGTTGTGAGCTGCATTGGCTGACTTCACGTCGCAATTTAACCATAAATTAGCACAGTGAGGTTTTAATGGTCATTGGAATCAATTGGGATATCCTGACCAAACCAGCAACTCATGGAGAACTTCACGCTCACATTTTTGTAGCATAAAGTTTGTGTCTTTTAACACCCTTATGAAGCGATTGGTTTCCTCCTCGCTCCAAAAGTTTGGCGTGGTGCTCTTGTGTTTGGCCATGTTTACAAGTAGTTCCTGTACTCAGAAGACCGAAATTCCTTGCGCATAGAACATGCGCAGAACACAAATTCATGGTCCTATTGATGGTGATATCCTGATTTTGAACCGTTTTCAAAAATGTACGTTTTAAATTAAAATGTTTTAAAAACTGGAATATGAGCATATTCCGGTTATTTAAATCAGTTATTGGTGTTAACATGCCCGTGTGCAACCAGGTTATTGCTAATATTCCATTCAGAAAAAGCTGACTGCATGTAAACATGCGTGGATGAAATGTGCTCTCTGAAAGATAAGACTATGGTTCACTCTGAGGTTGCTGCGGTGAAGCAAGCGGAGGGAGTCCAAGACGTTGTAAGGAAATTGGATTTGCATTTCTGATGAATAGGTGACCAAACAGCTGTGTGCCTGTGCTCTCTCTTTGTTGCCGGTTTAGAACACAGCTTAGCGCAATTGAGTGCCGCGAGGTTTGGCCATGAAGTGTTGCAGCGTAACCCCTGGACATGTTTCCTTTTCTGCCCGTGCCAGAGCCCCCCTACAAATGAGCCACAGCCAAAGCCCTACTCCACACTCTTTTATCCTCGGCGTGTAGTTTCACCCACCCCTATTGATTCTTTATTGACCTAAGGTGTCCTCCAGTGCCACCGCTCTTCATTCTACCGCCTATCCACTACTACGGCTTTGCACTGCCCCCTTCCCCCTTTGGCACCCACCCCTTCCTCCAAGTGCAAGGTGAAAAGGAAGACAGAGCTTGACATTGATTTCTTAGCCGACTTCTCACTCTCTCTCTGTCTCTTTCTCTCTCTGTTCCGGCGTCGACCCGCCCTCGTACGGCCAACCTTTCTGAAAAGCGCTGCAGCTGGATGCAGTTTCAGAATAACAGCTCCTCCGTATGAAAAGATACGTAATGCTACCTTTGATCTGCGAATGCGAGCCATAATAGTGCAGGTTCACGAGTACAAGATGAGACTTGAGTGCCAAATAAAAAAAAAAAATCAACAACAACAACGTACTCGTTGGCCAGGGGGAAGCTTTCAGAAAGAGCCAGAACATACCAGTTAGAATTTTGATGTATAGTCAACGGTACATCAGGATGGAAAAACGTTTGTTTTCATGTATAGACTTGATTTAGAGGAAGATTGTGACATGATGATGGTAATTAAATAAATAATTTTAACAATTACCCTCATTGTCAAGCCAATAATAGCTCAGCCTATTTCCTCTATGGAAATTTGGTGAATATAATTACACAAACAAGGACAAACACACACTTTCAGACACACAATAATAAGTCGACCCCCTGGAATGATAACCCCCTCCCATCCCGCCCCTTTGGACAATACATAAGAAACCAAATCTCTCAAATGGAGAAATAAACAAAACAAACAAAAATACACTGGATGAAAGAAAAGAGACAATAAAAGAAAAGTGTCTCCAGTGGATTGTTCTATCCCTCCTCTTTGCTGTTTTTTTCCCCACTGTATGATTTTATTTGTTTGTTGCCTGGCCATTCATTACATTTTCTCTTTCTTATTGTTGTTGTTTGTGTCTTCCACATCTTAGTAATCCTTAAATGGTTTCGACTCTTGCTTTGATCTCATTTAGAAAGTGAAAGAAGCCAAAGCTTTGGAAGTTATTTTGATTAGACTTTTATTAACTTCTGTCTGCGTTCTTAATACCGTCTCTGAAGATTTCATTGGAAATCCTGTGATACCGAGAGAAGAGAGAACAAACCAATATAGCAATAATTTCCAGAACTGTGTGCACATGTGTTGCTGCAAGTGTATGAGTTTTCTTTATTTTATTTTTTCTATATGAGGTGGATGAACTTGATGGTAAATGAGCATAAGCAGGGTAACTAACAAATGTTATTATTCCTAGCTTTCTGACTCTGAAGGAAGGATGCAAATACATTTTTTAAAAATGCATTTCTAAAAGTATTTCATGGAGACATGAAAAATATTTTCTTTTTTCGGCATTTGCCACCAGATACATTGTCATTGCTTGTTCAAATGTAATGAAAAATATAAACAGCTCATTCAAATGTTGTCTATGAAATCAAAATACATATTTTTATTAGAGTGTGACGTATAATCCAGTTTGTTGCTGTTATCTGTTTTGTTTTGTTCTTTTTTTCTCCTATGGGGGAAAAAAGCCACAAAAATGAATACGTTTCAAAACCACCAATATATTCTAATGCACAGATGTACAGTTTTGCTTGTTTTTTGCATAATCATGACTGCTGAATTACCTTCAGGAAACTACTAACATAGCACATTTTCTTAATCATAATGTTACAAATGTGACAAAAGTCAGTGCAGTTACAGTCAGTGGAGTATTATTTACATGTGTGTGTTTGTGTGTGTGTGTGTGTGTGCATGAGGGTCTATGGGTAACTGTACAGTTTGTCCAGCGCTGCAGTGGGGTTGCCTGTGATGTTTGACTATATGTGAAATAGCGCAGTGAGAATGCTACATGGGTGTTTGACAGCTTTCCTCCCAAGCAGCCTTTTGGCCTTTCTTTGTGCAGCACCCCTCTGCTGGACAATCCTCCTTCACAGTGTAGGCAGGCCCACCTCTGGCCTTTGTGAGACCAATCACTGTGGTGCCATCAGCAGAACCACACACGGGTCTGCAGTAATGGGTCAAGTGGGAGCAGAGGGATGCAGTCGGAGTAGAGCCCTGTGGAACACTCAGGGTGACGGTGAAGGAGCAGTGGTGGCCCAACTGGACATGTGTGAGGCCTGTTGCACTTCCATTTTGCCCAGTGTTAGACTTGTGTTAGACGACGCCCCCTCATGGAGAACCACTGCAATCATCCAGGTAAAACTGATCGTGCACAGTAGGTTTATTTTTCTATTTTTCAGCCACTGACAGCAAGCTACCTGCCAATAATCTATCCAAGGTGCCAGGTTGTTAATGTTCATACAGAACACACCTTCACACTTTACACCCTGCAAGTTAAATGCTGTGTTAATGTAATGTGCCAGCACAGCATCATTCGTAAATGCTATGGTCAGTGTTGACTTCCTTTTTGTTTCATACTCATCAGTCTTGATATCTAGTCTATGATAGATCATGCTTGGAGGTTTTAAAAATATATGGAAGTCTTGACTGTTCAAGGTATGTCCTTTTGTTATCATAAAAATTATGAGGGGCAGTGTTTGAAGGCCTGAAAAGGCTTTTAAAAAATTACAAAACACCTGAAGAAAAATACATTTAATTCCAAAATGTAAATTTTTGTTGTTGTTGCTGTTTAGTTTTCTTTTTTTTAAATAAAAATGTGTTGTAGTACTCAACACATATCTATGCAGCATTTTTTAGTGCAGCGGACTCACTCATTTGCATAAGCAGTAGGTAACGAGAGCAGCAAAAATATCCTCCGTGTTAAGATGTGATGAATCTTCACTCCTCGGTGGATCTTTATGTGGGCCTAAACGGCCGGGGCTGCTTATTAAAGCACCTTATTTGATCTAGATAATGTGATTATGATAAGATCAATTAACGCCGTGCAATAATGGCAACTGCAAGCCCATTGTCGTTTTGATGACATTTGCGTTTGCTCTGGTAATGTATGTCCTATGGTGATAATTAAGACGGCAGCTTCAGAGGCAGGCAAGCTGAATGGGAGGGAAGGCATTACACCCGAACCTTTTGGCGATTAGCATCTCCGCTCCGTCTCGCCCGCCATCAGCTTCAAGTGGAGCTTTTGAAGAAGCCCAAATTGATTCTGCATCCCACCGCCACCGTGCATGACGATAATTTCTTGATGTCTTGATGTGTGTAATGTTTACTGAACGTTGGAGAGGGAGAGCCTGGAGCAGGAGACTGCTGTGGAGGGGTATTCTGTGAATACTTAAAAGTGTATTCTGATCAGAGGATGTTTTATAGCAGCACAATATGATTCTTTAGGTGTGTATCATGGCAGGAGGGCACCAAAAGATCTATAATAATGGGCTCTGATTCTTTAAATGCTGCCGTTTTCTGATATAGGGAAGAGGGGAAGGATCGGGGCAACCATGGATAAAAAGGAATATCTCAGAAAGTCTGATATAAAATGTTCACATCTTTGTGTTTTTGCTCAAGTCGTCAGAGTCCTTTCTTAACACAGTACTGGATGCATCAAGTTCTAGTGGGGATTTATTTTCAAAGCCACAGAATCTTTATTTGAGGTAATATGTTGAATTTGAGATTTTAAGGTTTGTCCTCTGTTCCATGTGCAATTAAAGCTGAGTTAGACCTCGGCATTGAGGTACAACTGGACAAATTCCGTATGCCAGTTGAGACACAGTTGGGACAAGACACGGTACAGATTGAGCTGAAAAAACCTTTGTTTGAAGGGCACAGGAAGCCTCTTGCCTCATCAGGTGTGAGGGCTTTTGTACACAACAACACAGCAACACCAGGAAGTGACCTGAGTCTGTAGTTATTGTCAAAGGATTCTGAATGCATCTCAGAAAGACGTCTTTCCTGAACTTCAAGATTTTGTGTATATTTGATGTTGAAGTGAGTTCTGTGGAGGAATAATTTGGAACAATTTTGCATTCAAATTGTTTTCAGAGCCACTAACCATTGACACCCACACGTTTGGTCAACCACAATGTCACACTTAAAATAGATTTGTTTTTGCTGAAACTAACTTAAAATAGCTTGTATTCGGCATAATGCGTCTGTAAGGAACATACCCAGATTTGAGTTAATGAGCTCTGACAAAATAAATGTGACAAAACGTAACATCGACTTGCTGTGTAAAGCAGCCATGTGTGTGTTGCGTCTAAATGAAATTGCAGTTGAGGAAATGGGGACAGTTGTTTTTGAGTGCCATTCAGGAGCCATTCAGAGAGTGTCATTGTTTTGACACCAGCGTCTTCTGCATTAAATACCATTAATTTGTTGTGACATCGGTGCACATTAGACATGTTAGCTTTCAAGGTTCTGCTGGTACGTTTTATCCGCAGGAGAATAAGGACAACTAAATGGTGTCAGCCATTTTGGTCAGTAGCCCATTGCCAATACAATGTAAAGGCTTTGCTACTGAGATATGATGTCCATGGATGGACCAAAGACAGCCTGAAAACATCAAGCATCAGGCCATGGCTAAAATATAATAATAATAATGAATGAAATCCAAGGTTATGGAATATTCAGCACTGAGGTCTAATCATGGCTTGTCTCATCACAAAAGCAAATGTCTTTAAATGACATCTTTTGTGGAGAAAGGCGTTGTAAGGCCCATCTGAGCCCATGACATTGTGGAAAATACTGGGAAAAAAATGTTTTTACTGTTTTTATTCGTTAGCGAGTATTTCATGGACCTTCACGGTGGAATGAGCTGTGGTCCTTAAAGAAGGTCTTCAGTCTGACTTCCCCTCTAGATGGTCATTGTCGTCTGTCCTCCTGTTCCTACCAGCTGGGACGCACTCATTTATATGCTGTCCCTTGCCTGAACACACAAAGACAGATTGGACAGCTAAAACCTTTGTATTTTTTAACTAGCTTATTGTCATGCCACACCTTGGAAAATCATGAATATCTCCCATCCTTGGTACATTAGGAAGCATGTTGAAACAGCTGGCCCACATGTACAAATCGTCATCATTAGCTGAACATTCTCGCCACCTAAGTTCATGGCGAGTAGCCAAATCAGTTTTATTTTTCATCTCAGGAGAATGTGGTTGTCACCCAGCTTAAGTGTCTTCTGCAGCCTTAATGAATATCTGCAAGTAGCTTGAGATTGATCTCGGCTGTCCCTGGGGGATGGTCCATGGGGCAGGTTGAGAGAGAAAAGACGCCGTAAAGGAAAAAAGATAATGATGAGATGAATTGTAGAGTGGGAAAAAAGAAAGTTTGATTGACAACCCAGACTGCAATTAGCTCTTCCTCCAAAGCATCTGTGTATTGGTGGTTTATGGGATGTGTATGTTTGTTTATTTTAGGTGATGTTTAGTGGGCGCAATGATGTGGAACTGAGATCCAGCGGTTCTGGTTCGACACAGAGGGACGGGAAGTGCTCTGTGTGATGCGCCGCTGCCAGGTACTGCATACTCAAACCTGTCTCATGCACACACGCACAGACACACACACCTTCACACACACACGCACACACACACACACACACCCGCACACACTCTACACACACACGTATGCAAGTCCAAGTGCAAGTACAAATCCACAATAATAGGTGACCTCAACGCTGGTTGAGTGGTCTTGACTCTGTCAATCTACCAAACTTCACATCAAATTCACTTTGTCAAACCAGCGTACAATTAATTACTCTTCATTTGACAGCTGTGAAATTATATGTTTTTTTCAAATTATTTTGCAGTGTTAATAGCTGTTCTTTGACGGAGTTCTTTCCACAACATAAAATATCCCGCCAAAAGAAACATGACAATGGTGTGTCAGTGTGCACTTTTAATTGATTATTTTTTGGAATATGAATCAAGTCTTACAATATTAACTAAAGGTATCAATATTCTATTTCATATTTCAAAATTATCCATCAATTTGCCATTTTCATTATGTGTGACAATTATTTTCTATTGTCTGCACTCTGTAGCCACCTACAGCTTCCTCTACTTTGGGATCACTAGATTATCATCGGCTTTTGTGTGGCTAGTATTGTAATTTCCCCAACTTCATCAAAGCCTTCCGCGACAGTGTGCTATTTGTGCTAATTTGATGAGTTTAAGACAAGATTGGCTATGTTCAATTGCAATATCCCTCTTCTAACCGGAATATTATCAATAACCCGGTTGAGTGCGGCCATGTAAACACCAATAACCCATTTGAATAACTGTAATTCCGTTTTTTAAAAACCTGAATATGACCTCTGTGTTATTCTTTTTCTCACCTGAATATTTGATCATGTATACGCCTATCGGGATATGCTCATCAAAACTAACATCAGTTTGTGTTCTGCGCATGTTCTATTCGCAAGGAATCTTGGTCTTTTGAGTACAGGAACTACTTGTAAACATGGCTAAACGCAAGAAGGAGGAGGAAACCAATCACTTCATGAGTATGATGAAAGACACAAACATCATGGAATTTGCAGATGGTAGAAAGTACGGGGAAAGCCAGATCCACAGTTGGGGGTAAAGTAGAGGCAGGGTTTGTAGACATTCTCCGGTCGCCCCCTGTTTGATCGGGATATCCCAATTGATTAAAGTTGCCATACAGGAATAATTTGTTTGCGCACACATGTAAACAGGTTACTTCAAATGTTTCAGTAACCAGAATATGTAGCTTAACCCAAATATCAACTGCATGTAAACATAGCCACAGAAATACCTAAACCTTGGTCTAACAGTCATCCAAACAAAACACTACCAACCAGCACTGTTTGCATCTCATAATCGTGTCTGATCGCTGTCACTGTAACAGTGCTGCAAAGATGATACCTTCAGGCTACAATGGGAGATGTGTCTTTCTATTCTCTGAGCACCTTCTCTCATTAAGATAGTTTAAAAAATGGCATGAATCATTTGAGGTTTGATTGTTTACTATACTGTAATCCCAAAGCATTCTTCTCGGGCTGGGATTTTCCTTCAAATACGACACCTGGTGGCAATACCAAAAATAGAATATTATGTAATCAACATGTAATTGTGCACAACGATAGATAGATCTATCTATCTATCTAGATAGATATTATCCATCTATCCATCTATCTATCTGTCTATTTATCGATCTAGCTGATAGATAGATAGATAGATAGATAGATAGATAGATAGATAGATAGATAGATGGATCATTATTTTTTAAGGAATCCACCTATTGCTTATTCATGCAGACATGGCCGAAACTGCTGTAATCAGACGGAATGTCAGAAGGATATTCTCCTCCGCCTCTCCCTTGTGTTTCCCTTTAAGTCTGAATCACAGCTGAGCACAGATCATACATATGTACAGGCCTCTGCGCTCCCTAATGCATGCAGCAGGTCTATCGCTGCAAATGAATGTACCCCTTGATATAATTCTCATCAAGGTTCAATCAATTTTCTCTTCCTTTGCCTGAAGCTGTGTATCAAAAGGGCTCTTCATCAATCTATTTCCCTCTGTTCCTCCTCCCAAACCCAATGCAACTCCCCCTCCCTCCTTCCTCCTCATATTGTGACGGGCGGGG
>CAESWR010000212.1:544031-554518 GCA_903171835.1 Mullus surmuletus | reverse complement strand
TTATGTTTTTTTTTTTTTCAACCTCTGTTGCCTTTGGCTAATTTAACCACAGATTGAAATGGAATGCCCCCCCTCCACCAGACACACTCACACATACACACACCGAGCAGGATGGCAATCAGGAGTCTGAATAGACTGTGTTTCCTCGGCAGACACAAGCCTGATTCCAAGCTAATAGTCATTGTTTGAAGTGACACTGCTGCCCTGGCATTTGCTTAACCTTCTGTCTTATGCACAAGGCAGAGTCAACGCACAATCCCTGCTTAATTAATATCTTCCCACTTGCCCACTCCTCCCTCCACTCACTTTCCACTCATCACATACGGAGGAAAAAAAACGGAATGTGGAGTGTAGGTGCAAGTGTAACAAAAAGTGTGCGTCTGTGTGTGTTTAAAGTGATTTTGCATTGCGTTTTTCACCGTCAAACTTAAATCAGTGTATTTCATTCTAAATGTTTGTTTCCGTGCACGGTTCATGCACAAGTGGGTAAAGGGGTTCGTGTGGTTGCTGTTAATAATCAGCAAACCTCTTAAGGCCCAACGTCACCCAATTGGGGGACTTTGTGGTTATTCCAAAGAGAGAGTCATAAAACACCACACAAATACAAACAAGGACTATATAGTCGTATTTCATATCAAATTAAACAGGTCTTTATTGAAACAAAACAAAACACAAACACACACACACACACACACACACGATCACACACACACCTCTCATTCCATTTGTTGTTTGCATGCAGTAATTCACACATGGTAATATGAATGTTGTGTGATTGTATTCCGAGAGGGATGCCTGCTGCTGCGCTGCCCTTGCACGCATTCCACCCTCCAACTTGCTTTGCCTTATGAGTATATTGCATCTTGTCTTGATTACAGGGTTATAACACAGTGGCTTGATATTGCTGTGGTTATTAGACTTTGTGACAGAAATGGCTTTATCAACACATGCAACGCAATAAACACACTTTTCAACTGAAGCTGCTGATAACTCGGTGACAGAGATGAAGAATAATGTCTCATTTTCATCCAAAGATTTAATGCTTCTGTAAAAATGAGCAAATGCTTTTAGTCTTCCTTTTAGTCTGCTTGATCACTTTTTCATTTGTACAGTCAGCTTTCACAGTGCATGTTGCACACACATCTTAAAGAATAAATGATTTATTGATGTGGTGCCACACATCATTGAAAGTACAGAAATATAATTATCATTATTATTATTATTATGGATCCACGCTCTTTGATCTTGATCTTCTTCTTCATCATTGAAAGTACAGAACTATGATGATGATGATGATGATGATGACGATGATTATTATTATTATTATTATTATTATTATTANNNNCCACGCTCTTTGAGCTTGATGTTCTTCTTCATGATCTTAAAGAATAAAGAATGTTTTAATGTGTTACCACACGTCATTGACAAGTAGACAGACCTATTTCTCCACATTATCATTATTATTATTATTATTACATCTTTACCATTATTACCAAATGTTTACCATCATTTGTTTTACCCAGAGCAGCTCCTTGCTCTTTGATTAGACCCTTGCCTTTCAGCTGTGTTGCAGAAGGTAATTTGTTGGTAGTAACTGATGTCATTTTGAATGTTTAATTGAAACCTGGAGGGGGGGGGGGGGGCAGCAAAGTGCACATGCAATTGTTTGGGGGTGCACGTGCAGCACTGGTATGTTGTGTGTTTCTCAGTAAACGGAGACTCTGGACAGAGAGGTCAGCTGTTTGCTCCTCCTGCTGGTTGTCTCGGGCTGTCTCTCTCTCCCTCTCCGCTGCCTTCTCTGGGGGTGTCCGATGAAGTGGTCAGCAGTTGACAGGTGCTGCCATGGCTGACAGGCCAAACACAGCGTGTGTGTGTCTGTGTATGTCTGCGAGAGGGAGAGACACTGCTTGAGGGCACATCGGCCATGTGCTGCAGAGCATGGCAGGAACAAAGCCGCAGGGACACAGAGTCAATGACATCTCTCTCTCTCTTTCTCCTCTGCCTCTCTCACCTGCTCCCCTCTCTCGCTTGCTCGCTCTCTAAATTTCCTCCTCACCCAAAAGAGAGGGGCTCAAAACATTGTTTTTTCCTGTAATAGAACACACTATTAAGAGTGTGTTTGGGTTGTAACCTTAGACAGAGAAGGATTATGGTGTGGTGGTGTGAGGACTGAGCTAATAACTCACCGGGTGGGCCCGACACTCAAGACATGTGAGAGTCTCGGGGGAACCGCCGGGTAGGTGAGGGTCGTGTGACTGACAGAGGGAGCTGTGGCACTGCAGTAAGTCCACTATGTTTGTGGGTGTTTATGCATACGCACAACTGGACTGGGCATCAACGGGGGCAACCAAAGATGTTAAAGAATGACACTGAATGGACAACCCAGCAGCGGTTGGTGGGCTACTTACCTTGGAAGTATTACCCGATCGACGTGTGCATGAAATTTGATGTCAAAGCTTGAAATGGATGTGGAGATATGGACTTAACCAAGAGTTTTCACCAGTTCATTTGGTTAATTCACAAGGAAGACCTGCCCCTATCGCTGCTGTGCCAATCATCACAAAGCCATACGTGACACGCGGGTCGGGTTCCCTGTGATTGGCATGAACACTAAAAGTCGTTGTCATTCACTTTACCAGTCACCGGTGTATTATTGAATATCCTAGTAGTGAATACACAATAACAAGCTACTATAGGACCAGTTAATATAGAAAACAATTTTAGACAATATATATATATATATATATATATATATATATATATATATATATGTAAGTAGGGTGTCCCCACTCAATCTCTATCAGTTTGGGGATCCTTGGCCTGGAAAACGTTGAAGACCCCTGTTCCACAGGCACACATCACTGCACAACAACATTATGACACAACGGTGTCATAAGGTCACATGTGTAGGCTTTGCGAGTTTTGTTCTGACCAGGGGCAGACTGGAACAAAAAAGTGGCCCGGGAATTTAGTACCTGGCTGACAAACTCAGGGTCCGGGGCGGTGGATGATTTCGGTTGATGATGGCAGCCCAACTGTGCCGAAAGTCTCTTTTTCTTTTTCCTCCAGCCATACCGCCCCACTGGGAAAACTCCCAGTGCTCCCGATGGCCAGTCCGACCTTGGTTCTGACACCCATTTGTAAGGCACATTTGACACAGTGTAAAGCAAAGATGTGAAGAAGGATCATAAATCATCAACCAGGGAAATCTCCAGAATGATTTCTTATGAAAAGTATTTTTAAAAACACACAAAAAGATAATTATCAGATTATATAGAGCAGAAAACAAAGAATCTAAAAGAATTAAATAGGAAGGATCCAATTGGTAATTAGAATATACAATGTTGTTTATAAGTAGATGTTTTATGTGATGAAAACATACTTTCACTAAATAAAGCATGTAAATGTGGAATTAAACAGGAGTTATATTGAAAAGAATATAGTGTTTATCAATCCAATATGCACATTGCAGTAATCAAATCATTGTAAGTACTTTGTGTTTCATTGGAGGACAAATGACAGCGAGCCAGTTGAAACACGTCATACTTGGGTATCAGCTGTGTCCATTCTGGTCAGCAGAACCAAACTCTCTTTTCCTCTTTTTCTGCGACGTCGCGAAGTCCAACATTTTTATATTTTGGCAAAGGTTTTACGGGCTTCATCAGCGAGTGCCTGCTGTTGCGAGACACAAGAAGGTGATTTGACATTGTTTTCATGTTGCCATGTGTTACATAAAATGTCCTCTTGAATGTTTAATGTGGTTTTAAATGAATGAGAATTAGTTTCTAGTCGGGTTGCGTGCCGTAAAATATTTATAGCAGTGTTTTTTGTATCACTATTAATTACTCTATATTTGTATAGCACCCTTCTTTACATAAATACAGTTGGTAGCTGCACAGAAAAATGCAAACAGAAAAAAAAAAGCTGGCATACGAGTAGACTTTAATCGGAAAAATATCCCCAAAATTAATGAAAATTGACACCTAGATAGGATTTTGCATTTGTCTGCCCACTCCACCCTGGATATGGTTTGACTGGTATTGTGGCTATCCTCATCAGCAGATTGACCAGGGGAATGTGTGTGTGTAAGTGTGTGTGTGTGTGTGTGTGTGCGCACCCCTCCTCCCCATGTTGGTATCTAAATTAAATTGTCTTTATCTCCTCTAGAAAAAAAAGGGAGAGGGAGGACGGGAAGGGCTGCGGAATGGGGGTGAAAATTAATTTGTTAGATCAAAAAAATATTTAATTTTGCTGCACATCAAACAAACTTTGTCTTCAGACAGGGTGTACTGAGGCGGGCCTGCCTTTTCTTCTTCCTCCTCTTCTTTTTCTTCATCTTCCTCTCTTTTTCTTTAATTAAAAAAGCATTCTATTATTACAGCAGATGAAAAGGAAACATCTATTCAAACAGTACAGTCGTACCGGACTACCACTAATCTTTTGGTAATTATTTTTTAATTGAATCTTTTGAACACAAAAGCCCTGAGCAGATGCTTGCATTACCACATTCCCACATCGCACACCATGCCATGTATACAAGATGATGCCCGCCTCCTCACGAGCAAATGGCAGGACAACGTGCAATGAAAAGAGAGAGAGAGAGAGAGAGACGGCGAGAGACAGAGAGAGAGAAGTTTGGAAAGAGGGAGAGAATGGAAGTGAGGAAGGGATTGGATGGAAGTCAGCAGAGATGAGGAGTTACGTCTAAACAGCTCAGCAGCTCTCAAGACTCCCGAATATGTTTGCACCTACACACACACTCTCACACACACTCGCACACATTCCCCTACCCATTCTTTCTGCTGATACCCACACACTTGTTGTAAACGGCGAGGTCAAGCAGCTTGAATCGAAACTATGCCGTCTTAACCTCGCCACTTCTCCCCAATCCCTCCTGCGTCTGGATGCCTTCAAACTTCTTCACATCTGCAGAGCGCTGATTCCAAGCACATAATGATCGGCCTTAAGGGAGAGGATGGGGGTTGCTGTACTTAAAAAAAAAAAGCTCAGAAAGATGAACCCAGTCTAAACTTTCAAGCGTCTCGACTCCCTGAAAGGACCTTAAAAACACCTTATTACCACAGAGCTCCACTTTTCACTGACATTTAATATGCCTCAGCGTCTGAGTTAGGGATCCTGGATGATGTGTGTGTAAAGTTCTCCCTCCAAGATGTCTTAGAAGTGCTTAAAAGACGTGCAGACGGAGATGCAAAGAGGGGCTTAAGGCACAGGCAAATAGGAGTGGCTCGTAGAAAGAGACATCTCCAGCTCGGCTGTATTGGCTCTTAATCATGTCGAGTGCCCGTCAGAGCTCACCAAAGCAGGTTAAATCACATTATTCGTTGTGTGTGTGTGTGCCCGTGTGTGTGTGCGAGGGGAGACGCTGGGCAGAGCCAGCGTATGGAGGTGTTTGCCCAAAACTGTGCATCAGCTTTGGTTCTGTCGCCGTGATTGAAGCTTTCTGGTGTTTTTAAAGGGTCTCAGATTGCGGAAATCAGCCTGAACTTGCAAAATATTCCAAGAGCGAGCGCCAAGACTTCCTACTTTCATGCTCGGGAGTCTTCTCATCGCCCCGTCTGCTGAAATCCTGGAGGGACTCCGTCATTCTCTCACTCACTGGGAACTTGAGGTGGGAAAAAATGCATTTTTTTTAATTATGTCTAATTATTGATGGTAAGGGGATATCATTTTAGAGATCCATTCATGCTGTTGTCCGCCAATGGAGGCTGGCAGATTTTACAACAAGCCCCCCTTCCCCCTCAAGTACAAAGCATTAATGTGAGCGTTTGGTACTGAGCTGGGAAAGTAAACGATCACCTAAAAGGACTGGTAACTTGGAAATCAACTTTCCTGGTTCTTGCGAGCGCCTCCAACTGTCACCTGCACAGAGAGATGGATGCTGATGTTGGCTACAAAAATCTGAATGGAAACTTTTTGTTTTTGTGATGCATGGCTCTCAAGTCTCACACATTCACAGCATGAGGCCCATATGAACCTTTTCACACTCTCACCTGCCCCACCTGGTATTTCTCACACATGAAAATTCACCGAGTTACACCGCCATATATGCAGTGGAACATGTAGCTAAACGCTCTTGCTCTAGGCATCGTAGAGCTCAACGGGAGCTTGACACGCTCCAGCCAATAAGATCAACTGCCCATCAGCCAATCAAAAAATAACATACAGCTATCAGCCAATCAGAAAATGGCACTGCTGTTTCCCAGTGAGATATGGGTGTTCTGAGCACAGCAACTCAGGTGGCATCAAACAATGCAAAGTGCAAAGTCCATATAGACATTGATGACTTACTTGAAATTGGAATCTTTGATAATCCTATATAAATTATAATACCCAGGACAGCTGCAATGCCGACGCTGAGTTTAAGGTCCTTTTTGCAGACCGAGTGTGTGAAGATGCCCCCCCCCCTTCCATGAATGTGACGTCAGCATCCCTCCACTCCCCATACAGGAGGAGGAGGCCTCGGAGCAGTGCCGGGACCTGCTAGAGCAGAGGTGGGCAAACTAAGGCCCGGGGGCCACATGCGGCCAGATCAAGTATTTAATCCGACCCGCAGAGCCTTCACCATCATTTCTCCCAAAGCCAAAGTAAGGAGGTTGTCAGCTTGATTGGTTAGAAAAAGTGTCAGACCCCCCCCCTTCACCAAGCATGATAACATGTGCTCTCAAGAAGGTGGAGCCAAACATCATTTGGAGCTTCATCATCCATCTCGAGTGGGACCAATTCAAAGGCTTTTCCAAATACTTTTTTCTCTGTCAATAGTCCATCAGGCACGATTTTTAGTTAACCTCCGATCACCCTTTGGGGGTCAGCTTCCTGCACCACCTGGCCGGCCCGTTCATCATGATCTAAAACCCAATGTGGCCCTTCAGACTAAATAATTGCTCACCCCTGACTTAGAGGGACTGGACAGCATCTTCTGGATGGCTTGAAAACACTGTGGGACCCCCGAAGAAGCAGAACTCCCCGACCAGGATGAGTGGAAAACGACTAGGAATGAACTATCTTATAACAAAGGTAGTTGATCTGCTGCTCGGGTTCTGGTTCTGTGTTCCGCAGCCTGCTTGCCTGCTCTGATGGACTGAGCCTTGGTGAGGTCACATGCCAAGTTGCTACTGCTGTGTGCTCTAGCTATTACACCCCCCCCCCCATTATTGCCACTTCATTATCATCTGTATCATTTCAAACATCATTCATTTACTTTTATTTCACTTTAACATACTGAACATTCCATGATAATGACCATCCATCCAGGTTGTAAATAAACATTTCGCAGAATGATTTACATGATTGTCTCTGCATATTTCTTAACTTTGAGTGTAATTCTTTATCAGTCAATTACTGATCATTCATGAATAATTTCGAATTAATTTCCCAATCTGGTGGTGCCCCACCTCATCCACGCTGCCTTCCCAAATCGGCTCATCCGTCTCTGCCTGCCCGCCGACTCATCTCGAGCAGGTGACAGGCCTCTAGCCAGTCACGCTCGTCGCCGGGCAGCGGGAGGCGGCGACCAAACAACCACTCACACTCAAATTCACAACAACAGGCAATTTAGAGTCTCCAATTAACCTATCCCCGTGTGTTTCTGAGCCATGGGAGGAAGCGATAGCAGACGGAGGCCGCCCGCACAAACACGGGGAGAAAAATGGTAACAATTATGTTAAAAAATAACCATGTTTTAAGTCTTGTTAGGATTATGCATATGTAGCAGTAAATAGTCTTGTTTGCCACAGCGCAACACAGGAACAATGCCATTTGTGAGGATGTTTTTGCTTCGTGGAACACATCTGTCTCTGCACCGTGTTACCCATGAGACGCAATCAAGTGCATATTTAAGACCTTTCAGGACTTTACTGACTTTTGACCCTTATATCCTGCAGTCGATGATCTCTGTCACATCCGTCCCTCAAGTCACCCAAGTGACACTCTGCCCAACTGGTGTCGGCTTCCTGAGCACAAGCAGCATGTAAAAGCACTTTTTATTGGACACCCCCTGCACAAACACAGGTCTGTTTACCACCTCAACCAATATGTGTAAAGCTGCTCAAACTACACATTTATTAAAGTCATCAACAGGATGAATTGTGCTTAAATACACAAATGGAAGAGCTGTTCCCCACACGAGCATTAAGATACGGAAGGATTTTAAAAAGAGAGTACACAAATAAATAGTACTACACACAACACAAAAAAACCCCTCATACTTAAAAACACATTTTGTTTTAGTGTAAGTGTGATGAGATTATGCACTGTGACAGAGTTAAGTTCCACCTTTGACTTTTGCTCTTTGCCCTGTCCTTGAGATCCGCTGTTGCGCATGGTTCTCACTCAAATCAAAGACTTATTATTTCAAGCCAAACAGCTTTCAATGTCAAAGTCGGACCCCTCAATAAATCCAAGCCCATTTTGGTCGACGGTGGTGCTACAAATAATCGCAAACTTATCACTTTCCAGGACGATCACATCTACCTAATGACAAGAAGAGGTGCAGAGTGAGAGACGGATGAACGTTGAGAGGAAATAGGGCCGCTGCGGGGATGGCGGGCCGCCGAGGGACGGGGGAGGGGAGTGGGCCGAGCTGAGGGGCGAGCGAGAATGAGAGATCAACAATGCCATAAATAACCTTGGGAGAAGTCACCTATCTTCCTGCAAGCGACAGCTCGTCAGGGAAATGAATGGGTTGTCGCTGTCGCCTCATGCCAACGGCTGAGGGCACTGGAGCTGGCATGGCAACAAATGGAGAAGGGAAAGAAAAAAAAGATTTTTTTCTCCCCTTTTAATGTCTGCACACACACACACGGATTCACAAACACTCTGAAAGTGTGCATCCACTTAAGCAAAAATGACACACCACGGCAAGAAGGAATGCACACACACTCATGTACCCACACATCTCAATCTCTGCAGCTCTCTCTCTCTCCATCTCTCCTTTTGTCTCCCTGGACTCCAGGTGTGTCTCTCCTTTTTTTTTATCCCTGCAGAATTTGATTCGCATTCACCGCGATATTTACACACAGTTCAATAGGCTCCGGCGCCGCTTCTCACAAACACTGCGAGTGGAACAAAGTGTACGACGTGGCTCTTTGTGTTTCTTGCGCCGCCCAGATGAAACAGATCAACAGCTCATAGCCAAATTCACGATGTTTATCAAATTATAAACACCTTTATTGCTGTTTTGCCAGAAGAAATTCCACATATTGTGGAACGAGTGCAGATGCTGTTTACCTGATACATTTTTTCTTTCATAATTACAAGGGCATCATTTCCACTGAGGACGGGAGGATGTGTCATATTTTTGCCACCCACCGATGCATCTACAGTTTCAGTTAGATTTTTTTCCCCACTAAAATGAATTTTAACTGTCAACCTCCTGAAATGCAGATGAGTACACGAGAGTTACTAAGTTAAGAGAGTACTGGACTCAAAAAAATACTATAAATCAGTAGAGAGTGTATTAAAATAAATGTTGTTTCTTCATAACTGTTCCTGTTTTACCACAGCACCACAAAATCAAGGGGTGGGGCTGGGGGGGTCTATTTGAATAAAAGGCCTATTCAGATGTTTGTAGTTGTTCTGCTCACCGCTGATCATTTGAGGCGGTGAGGGTCCGCTCTGATGTCAAGATGAAGGCCACGGGACTGAATACATTCCTAAAGACGGTCGGCCTTCTGGCTGCTCCCGCTCGGAGCTGGAGATGAGTTTATATGTATGTTTTATGTATTTTTGTTATTTAGATCCGCGCAAATATGTGCTTCCAAATACGCACCATACACACACAACACAAATATGACACAACAATACAAAGCAGACCCCAGCCATGACATCCACAAATACGCTGCTTGGCTACAATGTGTTTTCAAAATATTTTGATATAATAAAAAAAAAAGAAAATGTTATCAACCATAATTTGTGAGTGTGTTGATTTTAACATGTAAGTATGTTTTCTTTTCATATACAAAAAATGCTAAACCTGCAAGGTTCAATGTGTCAGTGTGTGTGTGCTTTTGTGTGAAATAGCTGCTGTGTCAATGAACAAGCCGACACGCAAAAAAGAAATGACTCCAGCAGTATTCGACATATTCACTTCTTTTTTTTTTGGAAAAAGAAAGAAAGTCAGAGGCTGCTTTCATATATAGAACGGCTTCACAATTCATTTCAATTTCCTGGAGGGCCCAAGTGACTTCAGAGAGCAAGTAATCTGACAAAGAACTCCATTTAGCCTCACACTTACATCTTAACCCCAAAACCTGATATTTGGCAAATATGACTATATTGTGTGTGAGGAACGAAGCCTGTCGAGTTTATTTAATTTTAGAAAGGCCTGGGCGTAACGTATAACAGCCCCTCCTCCTTTGACATCAAACCCTTCCATAAAGTGGAGCTCCACACAAGTAACAGGACCACTTACATCACAAAATAGACTAAATGCAAAGAGGCATAACTAGGGACAGCCAAATCACGACCCC
>CAESWR010000212.1:518560-539387 GCA_903171835.1 Mullus surmuletus | reverse complement strand
ACACAAGGGCTCACACTTTTTTCAGACAAAGTAGTAGAATGATTGTTTCATTACGTTGACCTTGACCCTTATATCATTAAAATTAGAGGCCAAAATGAAAATTTCGAGTTATTACTTGGAAGTTTTGGGCAAGAGTGTGTCTCAGCAAAAAACAAACAAAAAAAACCCAAAACAGCTACAAAAAAAACACTGATTTGAGCCGAGTCGCCAATGCTTTCAGTCTTAAAGTTAAATATCTGAGAAAGACTCAGTAATACATAACTTCTGAAACTGATTTAAACCTCATTCAGCACATCTCTGGGTGCTGACTGTGACCTGGCAGCTCAACAACAGTGCTGGACCTCTGAATGCTTCTGTGTCTCCCTGCCGCCCCGATCCAGAATCTCCTAGAAAGCTTGAAACCACAAAATGGTGTTGCAGCAAATAAATAAAGTGGCATTTTCCGAAATCACATCTGGGTGTAATGTTGTACCGTATGTATGCTGTGGTACGTGCTTATACACACATACGGGCATGCTGTAAACGCTTTGACCACAGATAGAGTGTGCTCTTACACACACACACACACACACACGCACACAAACACTCACAGAGCAGAGACACACTCTCATGCATGCAGGCAAGCTCAGCTACAGCTGGTAGGGAATTGCTAAACGATTGGACGAGTCCTTAATGCAATAATTTCTACTGGGTACTCGCCCACCCCCATCGCTGTTCACTGATGAAGGCACTTTAAGGAGAGTCATATTTAGCATATCTGACTAAATGTTCCTAACAAGCCCCAGCCTGCACTGTGTTAAAATTTAATAAATAATAAAAGAGGAGAAAGTGTGATGTTGCCAGGGAAATAATTTGCCTCTCTTGAACTGATGATGGCATGCACTTTATGCAAATTGGTGTCTGGGGACAACAAAATCCTTCTTAATACATATGCAGACTTTAAAAAAGAGCGAGAGGAGGGGAGCAAGAGAGAGAGACCTGGGGCCTCATGTATCAACGCTGTTCACGCTAGAAAACTTGCGTAAGCCAGGATCGGCGCGCACGTTCAAATGTATCACCGTTAAAAGCTTGTGGATTCTTGCGCTGTTTCCCGCCAGCTCCGGAGGTGGTGTAGAAGTTGGCGGAAAGCCGATTCTTGGGTGAACTGCACTTTGGTCCGTTGGCGACACTGTGCGGTGATGCTTGGTGACCAATGCTGGACTGGGGCAAGAAAGTGGGTTGGGAAATTTACGACCAGACCGCCTCACTCAGTTGTCGGGGGGGGGGGGCAGCTCGCAACGTCGGACCGGGGGTGGGGTGGGTGACGTAGAAGCAGGATGAGGGGGGTGCTTGCAACATCGGGGGAGGGGTCACATTGCGTTACAGCAGAACGCGAGAACGTAGGGGAAACACAGCACTGCATTGGATGCGATATGAACAACTGCACCGCAAGTTTTTTTTTTCTCCTGCAGCCGTACTGACCCACCGGCCCACCAGGACAATGTCTGCCCGATGGCCAGTCCAGCCCTGTTGGTGACTGTCACAATTTGACAACCGTGCACACATCGGGCACAAATCAGCCATCAACACAAACACAATCACCTACGTGGCTGTTAAAGAGCCTTCACTATTGTGCATAATGTGCAACTTTCAACAATGGCAGCACGTGGCAAACCGCGCAATCGGACGGCTGGCTGTTGGGTGAGTAAATGTTTAATGGTCATTACAATCCGCCCCCCCTCCCCGGTGCTGTCCCTTATGATAATTGGATACACGTCTTGATTAGTATCTTTCAAAAATTTCACTTGCATCAAATTTCACTTAAACCAAATGTGTGCAACACTGTGCTTTTACTGCAGGTGACAGTGGCTCCGTCCTCAAGACCTGGCTGATGACCCCCTCCTCAACCCCCCCACTGACCCAGAGCGGAGCTACAACCACTTCCACTCCTGTACTCGTTCAGTGGTGGAGAGGGCCATCGGCCAGTTGAAGGGTCGGTGGCGCTGCGTGGACCGGAGTGGGGGGGGGCGTGCTGCTCTATCGCCTGGAGAAGGTGTGCCGCATTGTGATGGCATATGGCGTCCTTCACAATGTGGCCAACCTGCATGGCAGGGCAGCACGTCCCCCCACGAGACCACCCGGATGCCGGAGGGATGGTCGCCGATCCGGCCAGGCAGCCGTGTTTGCCCGCCAGAATTTCATTGCCACAATGTGAATGGGTAAGAAGCGCACACGATTCATGAAGCCATATAATTAATTCATTTTTTCAATTATACGTTCAAGAACAATGATCAGGCGGTCGAGCCGCTCATTGATGCCTGAGACTCCACGTACAGTCTCCTCTTGTTACTGAAGGACTGCCTGTGTGAGGACCCTCCCACTGCGTTTGGGTGGGCTGGAGGATGCGACGCGGCTGGCAGACGGGCCGCCACTTGTCGGCCTGCTGGTGCTGGGGCCGGGGGATGGGCTGGCCCGAATGCCGCTCGTCCTCGCTGATGACTCGGAACTGGTGGACGGGTAGCGCGGGAGTTGGCAGGGGGGCTGCACGTTGGCGGCATGGCCGACGCATCAATTTCTGTTGAGCATTAAAAATATGGGTTTATTTAAATGCCTGATTCTGTGTTATAATTGCATTTACATCTATGGCAAAGCATGTGGAAATGTTGTAAGTAAGAAATGGACCCCCCACTTACCCTCCAGGCTCTCAGAGTCAGTGCGGGGGGCGACGTGTGTGAGCTGCTCCTCTCTCTGACCCCCACCTGTCTGGCCGCTTGACGTCCGACCACTTTTTTTAATCTCCGCGGGGCTGCGTTGCTCCGAACCCACCGCGTTCACTCTCTGGCAAACCTTATCCCACTCACATTGTTTTCTTTTTTTTTTTGGACTGACCACTGGACAGACTGCCGAAGAAAATCCTTTGTTTCTCCTCCACCCTCCCGACCAGCACCTCCAGCTCGCATGCCGTGAACTTCTTGTGCGAAAGTCCAATCCTTGTCATTTCTCCTCATTTTGGAAATGGACAATTGTGTGTGTGTTGTAACCATAATGACTTTTGACTGACTTTCTGAAACCATCTATGTATCTGCATTATCAGAGATGATGAAACACAGTAAATTATTAAAAGGGTCATATTAACGTTCTTTCAAAATGTAATATGCGAATTGTGGTGGTCCACAAACATCCTGTAGCATGGTGGGCTTTTTTGGGGGGTTATTTTTTTGTCCATCCCCTGGAAAACAATCATTTTTGACACTTTTCATATAGGAGGGAGCTCAGATCATCCAGGGCCCTTACATGCAGATGCTGTAGTGATTGGTCAGCTGATTCACAGCTTGTCAGAAATGTGTTTCTGGGGTTCGCTCGGATGTGGCCAATCAGCCGAGCCGCCACTTGTGATGTCACAGTGACGCCACGTTGAAAAAACTAATACAATTGGAAAAGTCATACCTGCTGGAGAAGAATCGGCTCTGCAACCGCCTCCCCTCTCGCCTTTCCCAATGTTTTCAGGCATTTTGCATGAGGTGGAAATTATGTTGCTGGACAATTTCATAATTATAAATCGTTGGAAGCCCACATCCCATTCACAGATGGTTGGATTCACGACAAAGAGATTCATAAGCCTGTCAGATGTGAAAATGCAGCATTGGCTTTGTTGTATTGTGGCGACAGAACGTTAACGTCACACATTCACAGGTCAGCTCGCAGGTTACAGCTAACAGTGGCTAATTTCTAATAGTTGCTAACTACTAACAGTTGCTAACTGCGAGCCCGGTACCATTATGTAAGAAGTTTTTTCTCCAAACACTTTTTCACATTGTTATTTTGAGACTTATCCCTGAAACACGTATTGCACTAAATGCAAAACTGTGCCATTTAAACTCACTAGTGTGGAAAATAAATGCAATATAAGGAATGTCTGGAGGATGCACACGCTGACTTTAAGTGGATAAATCAAAGACTTAAGAAAAACACCTGAGAGTTCTGAGGTCTCATTGCTGTGTGCTGCTTTGAGTTTGTTATAAAATCCCAAATGTGTGTAAATAAAATAACACTATAAGGCAAAAAGAAACACTTTTCAAGTGGGTATCCTACTTTGCTGGTGCGTGATCACCTGTGTGTACTTACAGACCGAATGAAGCATAAACAAAAATAGCCTGGGACACACACACTCACCCAGACGAGAAGAAAATCACACACATGACATTAAACTGACCTGTATTTATTTCCTATAGACATGCACAACTACTTTCCTAACTCAAAGCTTTCTTTCCACCAAGTCTCGGTTTAAAAATGTCATGATGTCTCAGTCTGGAGGACGTCCTTCTGGTCCTGCAAAGGGAGACAAGTCTCCAGAGAGGCTGTCGTACACATCCACAGCTTGAGGAATACCTGGTGCAGGTAGAGACACTTTACATAAACATGTATGCATCCCTCGCTCCTTATTGCCCCCCCCCCCCCCACACACACACACACTCTCACACACACAGACGCACACACACACACACACACGCACACACACACACAACTCTCCGAAAGCCGGCACCACACCCCTTACACCCCTTCACTCTCTCTGAGGAAGTTTGGAATCCTGTCATTCTGAAGTTCAGCACTCCTTTCATGTGTGCCTTGACAGCGGGCCTCTCCTCCTTTTGTATTGTTGTATTATTTATGCATGGGGGGGGGGGGCAGTAGAGCATCTTGGGCATAAGCAGCAGCATTAGGACAAATGGAGGGTGGAGGGTGGAGGGGTGTATGGGGGCTAATTCATATTCTGTTTCAGCAACATCTTAGCGAACTGGAGAGTTCAGACATTTTGCAAGCAAATGCAAAGAGAGGCGAGGAATGAAAGGCAAGAAGAGAGAGAAGAAGACACCAGGGGTAGGTGTGTGTGTGCACTGTTTCCATTTGCTGGTGTGTGCATGTATGAATATATACATACACATATACATAAATACACAGCTTTTACAGTTTTTGTGTATGTGTGCATGTGTGTGTGTGAATGTACAGTATCTTGAACAGCATATACACGCACACATTTGTCTTTTAAAGGATTCTGCCACAGAAGAACGTTGAGGGGGAAAAAAAGACCCCAAAAAACGTTAAAGTGTGTTTTATTGCTTTGAAAATATTACACAAATATAGGTCTTGTGTTTCGTGCTTCATATTTCTGAGCCGGGCTCGGTGGTGATGCTCTGTCCCGCTCGCGCCAGTTACCACAGCCTAAACACCCGAACCATCCAGGCCAATCGCAATCAGCGGATGTATGGGTGTGTTTGTTGGGTGTGTGTGTGTGTGTGTGTGTGTGTGTGTGTGTGTGTGTGTGTGTGTCATGTGTTTCCCCACTCTTCCTCCACATGTTCAGTACATGCCCTTGAGCGTGTGCAAAATGGCTCAGTATCAAAGAGTGATGATTGAACTGAAAACATATTCCACTCAGAGAAGAATAAACCTTAAGTGTGTGTGTGTGTGTGTGTGTGTTTAAGGGTGCAAATCTGTATGTGAGTGCATCTAAGTGCTTATCAGTGTATGTGTTTGTGAGGGAATTTGGTGTGTGTATTTGAAATATAAGAGTGTGTGTGTGTGTGTGCGTGTGTTTGTATTTAAGGGTGCGGATCTGTTTGTGCAGAGTGCATCTATGTGCTTATCCTTGTATGTGTTTGTAAGGGAATCTGGTGTGTGTATTTGAAATATAAGAGTGTGTGCTTGTGTATGTGTGTGATTGTGTGTGTGTGTCTGACTGTCCACTGTAAAAACAAAGAGAGGTAGAGAGATATTTGCTGAGAAGTATTGAATTTCAATAAAAACTGCAATGAGGAGTATGAGGCTTGGGTGATTTTTCAATCTCGCGTGGCTCTGTCTTGAATTAGTTGTGGTACTCTCCATTTTCACCACACCCAGCTAATCAGATCTCCCCGTGTCCCCTGGGTCTCCCCTCATTTGGTACGTCCCATGAGTCATGTGCCAATCAAATTGCTCATCAATGTGCGCCTCTTTCTCTCCACTTGCTCTGTCTGTCTCTTTTTTGCTCTAAACCATTTCATTAAAGTGTGCCATTTAAAAAAAAAAAAAGTTATTGCAGCTTTACAGCCGCGTTGTGTGTGTGATCATATTGTTTCTTTGTTTCACGCAGTAGAATAAAAGCAGCCTTCGGATAAAAGAACGTGACCTGCAGCCTCGGGTCATCAAGGCGAGTGAGTATTTATGAGCACAGGAGAGGAAGATGTTGTGGAGATGGTTGTTTGGAGGGAGTTCAGAAGCAGGCAATCACCCATAGCGAGTGGAGGGAGCGAAGTCTGATTGACTGTTGCTACTGGAGACCACCTGTTCTCCCTCCCAGCTCCCTGAAGCCAGGTCAGCACCAGTCAAAGTCCCAGAAAAATCTCACTTTTGAGTGCGCGGGTGCTTCACTGTGGACAGAATATGCAATGGGAGGAGTAATGGATCAGGCATCATACAGGATTTCCCAACTGGAGACAGCTGTAGTCATGACAACAAGATTTGGTTCCAAATCTCATTAATATTTTTCTCGTCAGAGGTCACAAATTAGAGTTACAAAAGTACTTTAACTACTGTAAAGTAAAACTGTCACCCGTATATCACCAGTTACGAAGATGCAACTGTCACATACCTGATGTGCAACATTTCCCACCTCGAGTGTTTTAGAAAAACATTATCCAAGTCGCAACTTTTCAATATTATTATTTTTTAAATCTTATAAGGTGGACATCTGTAATTTAGTATTCTAGCGTTGCTTTAGTAAAATCATACTTCATGTTCAAATGCGCACTCCTCCGTACACACCTTATATGAAGTGATAATGGTGTTCATGAAATAATGTGATGAAAAAGTGGTTATTTTCCATACCTTCCTTTATCTAATTTCATATTATTGGTTCCACAAGACTCCATAAATTCTTTCTTTAAATTCAAGTTTTGAAATAAAATTTAACGATTTGCCCGAAAAGTATAACTTTATATCGCATGATTATAGTCTCACCCCTCACTCGGCTCCAATACTTTCAGATTGATTCCCGGTCTCTTGTAATTTCTGAAATAAAAAAAAGAAAGAAACGAAAGAGAGAAAAGAAGTTCTTTCTTTACAATTATACTGTTGGAGGGAAAAATGTCCCATTTGGGATTTTAAGCCATTTACACAGACGATTCCAGTAATGCCATGCAAATAGAATTTAATTCAAAGTTAATTCACCCGTATTACTTTTTAATAAAGAACTGATAAATTATAATCTCCTCTGCAATTTAATCTATTTATGCTTCTCCTGTCCTTGGAAAATGTCCACTGCTTGTCTTTCCATTATTTGGGAGAAAGACCGAGGGGGGAGAAAATGGGAAGAAAGAAGCAGCGGAATAAAAGAGGTAGCAGGTAAATTTGTTATCTGGGTGTCGGACTGTTTGAGAAAGAAATAAAAGGTGTAATGAATTGATTTCATATTTAGTCTCGGGCGTGTTGATGCACATAGATCTCTAGTGGTCTTTCGGTGCCTGTAGCCCGCAGTATTTTCTTTCCTTTCATTAAGGTAGAGATTCTGCCCTTTGATAGCGTTATTGATTCTGCCTCCAAACACTGTGGCACCCCTGTGAAGTTGCTCTTCAGGTAAAAAAAAAAAAAAAGAAAGAAAGGAAGAAAAAAAAAGAAAGAAGAAGAAGCTATTATCTTTCATGTTATCCCACCAGTGTAGTGGCGATTCACAATACCGCTTTACTTACCAGCGAGCTGTTTTCCTCACTTTTTGTTCTTTTTTTGCTTTTATTGAATCCAAGGGATAATTACAGACGCCGCTCAGGCCTGCTGCGATTTCTGCAGACCGAAATGTGTTGCTTAAATCGTTACAATTCTCTCCCGCTTTGCCCACGTGTTTAAATTCATTCAGTCTGTGGAAAACCAGTATGACTACTTGCCGTGGCTTCTGCTTAACTTTGACCTTGAAGTTTGTCTTTTCTTTTTTTTTTTCTATCTCTTGAAGTGTGAGCAAATATCAGGCGAATGCTGGGTTCCTCAAATCCAGGGGTCACCAACCTTTTTCTACACTGAGAGCGAGTCTTAGGAAGGGCTACAAGTTTGATACACTCTTCTGAAATTACACATTTTCTTTGACCTTTGAACTAGAACAGGTCACAGTTCACTTTATCTTATCTAAACTTAATGTATATTAAACATATTTTTATGTCTTTTTTTATAGATATTTTTAGTCTATGTAAATGCAAGTATGATTAAAAATATAGCAACAGATTAAAATGACATTTTTGGACAGGCCCGTGGGCAGCTCATGCTGGTGCTCATGATGACACCTGCTCTAATCTGATTCCCCGGCGACCAGCCTGTAATAATCCATCACCTTTACTAAACGATATCCTCGCCGTCCTCGGCCACGGCTTCGCTCCGTCCCTGAAATTGAGCGGGTGCGGAAGTTACTGTAAATAAGAGAAGATCCGACGGGGTTAGTGCGCCGCCCTGCCACGCTGCAGACTCCAAAGTCAACACCAAACCCACTGTTCGGCCGAAACGGATGCAGGTTTTGCCGGAGGGAGAAAATGAGACTTCTCGGGAGTTGACTAAGGCGTCTTTGTAGCCAAGGCATCCTCCTCATCCTCTGCCTCCGTCTCCGTCGTGGATTATTTATTAGATGCTAATTAGCCTCATCCGACACATGTTACCCACAGTGACTGGACACAGCATGGACGTCCAATGGGTGTTTGCATATTGCGCGGCGGGAAGGGGACCCACTTCTTTAGCATTTTTAATTATAGATAGATAGATAGGTAGTTAGGTAGATAGATAGATAGATAGATAGATAGATAGATAGATAGATAGATAGATAGATACAACTACATTGATCCCTTTGGACAAGTACCCTCAGGGAAATTAAAGTTCTAGCAGCAACAGTACAATAATACAAAAAGAGATGAAGAAAAAAACCTAGAAAGGCAGAACGAATAAAATCTAAGTAATCATAAATATGAAAAACACAACATGAGTAATTTAAATATTAAACCATTAAGTGTCAGCAGGGTTATTTGCGTGGCCTTCCCTTCTATAGGAGAAAATAGAAATAAGATTGCTTAAATATACCCTGAGTGGCAAAATAAGGACATATACCATCTGTGCTAATCACAGCCTGAGAGACTATGAAAGAATTTAGACGTTTGGCTGGTGTATTAAAGAGGAGGGGGTGGGATTGGGTGGGGGGGTTCACGTGGCAGCCAAAGAAAGGACATAAGATAAAACACGATAATGTACAAAAGCTCATTTTGCTCAAAGATCCTAATTGATTGGTTGATTATGCTTTCTCTGTTCCGCCGTCTCGGTGGGTCTTCTTTAATAGCTCCATAATGACGCGACTGAACTGGACGTGTAAGACTCAGCCAATTAGAATAGTAATAGGCTTTAATTAACTAAAAAAAGGATTTTCAATGAAAAAAAGGAGGAGATAGTGAATTTGATTACTCACATTCATTAACTTTTTTCCCCCTTCCTCCTCCTGTCATCACTGGAACTTTGCTCCCTTCATTTTTATGAATATTTTATCTCGTGCGAAACATCACAATACACGCAGTCCCTGGCAAAGGCCATAGACGTAACAACAGAAAAAGCCTTTCTTCCGCTCTCATTCAAAGAGCCCTTCTTTGTTTCTGCATAATGAACAAGTCACTGATGGCTGCAGAGTAAATTTTAATTAGACTTTTTTCTTTCCTTTTTTTTTGGAGGAGACTTGCGAGGACGATAGGTTGTTTTAAATCAAACCTTGACAGCGCGGAGGCTTTTTAGGAATGAACCAAAGTTAGTTGGAGAAGTGTGAGTGTGAGATACAGAGTCATGTTGTGCCAGCAGGTGTCTGTAATGGTGCATCAATAATTTGCAGCAGTTTTAAGCGCCCCCCACCCCCCACCCCCCCCCCACCAACCCTGCTCCCCTCTCTCTTTCTTGCCTCGAGTCAAGTTAGCACCACTTAAGGACTACAACACTGTGCCCGACCACCATATGTTTTCTGTGTCTTTGCAAATACATGTGTCTGTGTATGTGAGTGTGCACAAGATGTGTGTCTGTGTGTGTGCGTGCGATACGTGTGCCTACATACCTGTTTTCCTGTTCCCCTCATGACGCCTGCCGTCGCTCGCAGCCAAAGCATGTCAGCTTATGAGAGACAAAAACAAAAACAGAGGCGAGGAGAGAAGGGACACCGGGTACACCAGCATGTGAGTGTCTGAGTGTGAGTGTGTGTGTGTGTGTGTGTGTGCATGTGTTCATCCTGCAGGCTGGTTCGCCATGAGACAGGGCCAGATGGTCACCCCAGGCAAAGCAGGTTGGGCCTGTTTACCTGCTTCTCTCTGGGTCATGTCAGCTTCATTTTCAGCTTAGCCTCAACACAGCTCAGCCGTCGCTGCCAAAAAACACCTCGTTCAACTTCCCTTCTTCCCTCCCCCTTAATGCTCACAGTCATTGAAAAAGAAGAAAGAAAAGAAAAAACATTTGTGGTTGCTTTGCTGTGATGCAAAAGTGGTGGGGGAACGTGACTCTCAATAAAAGAAACCTTTTTTCTTGCCTTTGCAAAACCAAGCAGCCACTGGAAACTACAGTGGAACTAAAGGTGGTCTATCAAAAGCTTTAAGATAGAAATGTCAATGTTATTAAAATGTTAATAGTGAAATAATGTTTCAAAATCGTTGTTTTGCTAACCCTGCAGATGATTTAATGTGCAATACAAGAATATTACACAAAGCAAAACACACTGCTGACTCATTTTTCTTGTTGAATGATATTGGAGTAAAATCGCAGTTTTTATTTATAATTGAATATAAAATAATACAATTAAGGATTGTTGATATTAATAAGTCAAGATTTTATTGTAAAAATTGCATTTTGCGAGTAAGATTCAATACACTTGAATGTAGACTCCGGATCAATAATACATTCTCTCCACATTTTATAGAATTTTTTTCTTATGTGAATATGTAGCGTGTGTTTGTATTTATCTTCATTTTCTCTCTCTATTTATTCATTTGTTCATATGTGTATTTTCCCCTCACATTAAAAGCCCACTGCGGCACTGGGAGATGCATCAGTGTAAAATAAACTGCTGACTTTCACCAAACAGAAGAGTGGACTGCGATTACTTCTAATTCTGATCCCAAAATGGGCCAGGCTTTAACATATGACATGCTATAGCATGTGAAAGTCAAACAGTAGTGTAGCAGTTTTGGATTTATATATCCATACTTTCTGTATTAGCGGAGACGTCCAACAGTTTTAAACATCAAATCTGTCCATTGGTTTTTATTTATATAGTTATCTATTTATTTATTTTTAAATATGTGAGTGCACTCACATTAGTATTTATAATAAACACTCATATGAATTATTTTTTTTTTTTTTCATATTTAGAGCGCAAATGTGCAACAGCATCAGATCAGATCAACACAAAGCCAAAGTCATCAAAAAGCCTGCCCCTCTCTCTCCCCCTCTCCCTCCCTCCCCCCCTGCCCCCGTTAACCCCCCGCCGTAGCAGCAGTTGCTGGCACCGCGGCTGAGCACGATGTCCGGGCGTAGCAGTAACAGGTGCCTACATGTTGCCTGCTGGCACGGTGCCGCTGCGCTGCAGCAGCCATCTTGGCAGCGCGTCCGGCTCTCACACTCGAGCTCGCCAGCTGTAATCTGCCTAATCTCAGTGTCCACGCAGCTGCCAGTCAATTTAGCGGTCAAACACGATGATGATGGGACTCGGCATCGCACTGGAAGCAAGGTATACATTTGAGGATCGGGGGGGTCAGCTTCACAGGTTGCCGTGCGACTGTGATACGGTCATTTCATTTCACACGTGTGCAAGTGTGTTATCAGCATCCCCTTTTTACACCAGCATAGGCACAGACACTCTTTTTTTTCCCCTTCACACCGTCATCACCGTGGCTACACCCGCCACGCCGTTGCACCCGCTGCCCCTCAAGACTGTCACCCCTTTCACCCCCCATTCCCTCCCCCCTCTGCTGCCTTCTTTGCACCCGCTCCCCCCTCCACGATTTTCCCATTTCAGATGCAAAGCCGGGGCCGAGGCGAGCGTGCATATAGTCACAGCAGCAATCTCATCTATGTCCAATCTGTCATGCCACTGCCTTTCATTATACTCCTGCGTGGTGGCGGCTGGTGGGGTGGGGTGGGGAGAGCAGGGGGACACTGAGGCATATTTCATGGACAGTACAGAGAGAGGGAGACAAAGAGAGAGCGGGATGCTGAGATGCCGGCATGGTGGGGGTACTGGTAGCAAGAGGGTCCGCTCTGGCCAAGGGAAGAAATGTCACTCCACTTCATCTTGATGTAGGTCGACGCAAGAGAGGAGAGAAGAAAAAAATAAAGCAAATGAAGAGATGGAATGATTGAAAATGGAGGGTTGGCCGATGGATGAAAGGAAAAAGAATGGAGTGCTGGTCAGTGCCATCTCATCTCCATTAAAAATGGCCAGCCTAAGGGCCAGAAAGGGGAAAGGGGGGGGGGGGGGTATAAATAGGCGGTAGCTATTCTTCACGGCCACTCGATGGCCCCATAAAATCAGGGCTCATATGCAATGCATACGCGCTGCCGTTGAATATGGAAGAGTGAGGGAATGCAATTGGGGGCCAGCAGATGAAGGGGGGGGGGCGGGCGTACGGAGGGACGGGTGAATGCGCTGGGGTCAGGTATTCTCCGCTGCCACCTCTCTTGCCGGGCGGGCTGGCTGACTGGTTGTCTCTCTGCTCAGCGCACTGGAATGATTGGGTCCCGGCCTGCGGAGAGCGGGCCCGCCACTTTTACATATGTACATATATCACAGCCATTGTCCTGCTGTGTGTGTGTGTGTGTGTGCGTGTGTGTGTGTGTGTGTGCGTGTGAGTGTGAGTGTGAGTGTGAGTGTGTGGGTGTGTGTAGCATGCATAGTGCACATTTGTGTTTAAATATGCAAATACGGTCCGGCAGCATCTTTGATTTTTGCGCGCGGGTGTTTGCGTGTGTGTCGCTGCCGTTGTGCAACATCCAGATGTCAGCGCAGTCTCATTGGGTGTCTATCACCGAGACAGAGGGGGCGGGGTTAAGGTGACCTGTTTTAAATATAGACAGTGTCACGACAACATGCCCGGCTCGACTTATGAAACCCATTTGCATAACGTTTCTCCCCTCATCCCCTCCCCTCCATTTTTTTTCTTTTGCACCCCCCCCCACCACCACCGAAACACACACACACAGACACACACCTCCTCTTCCTCCTGGGAGATAGGCAGAGCAGACGTGTCGTGTTTTGCCTTTGTCTCAGCCATTCAAATGCAAAAAGATGTCATGTCAAGGCTTCCTCCGACACAAAAAGACACAACGGTGTACCTGCGCGGCACAATGGAGGACGCGACCAAACACAAACACGGAACGCACCGGAACACAATCAATCGCCGGGAAGGGATGCAAAGTAGGTTTGTGATGACGGCGCATCAAGTGATAAATACGTGCTAAAGAAGCTCATTGGTACAGTATGTGTGTTTGTATGTGTTTGTGTGTGTGTGTGTGTGTGTGTGTGTGTGTGTGTGTGGGTGCGCGTGAGTGTGTGTCCGTTAAATAAGACCCAGAGCAGGAAATAAGACCAATGACACATCTTTACACTCTGCATATTTCACTCCTCCTCCTCCAGAGGTGTTATCTGCTGCTCAACAATCTGAGATCTTTGAAAAAAAAAAAAAAAGTGTTTTCAATAAGAGAAAAAAAGGGTTTGAGTGGTGTCACGGACGGGGCAATTTTAAACAGACCTCATAGACCTTGAACTTTGATTTCTGCTTAACTTTTGTTGCATTCCTTGTCCTTCGCGAGCGTTTGTGTGCGCAAGCCTTGTCAGTGTTGCCCTTCAATTTGAATGCACACTTCACTCCGGCAAACTAATTAATTATTCCCCTCTTCACCCTGCTTTATTCATCCATTTGTTTTGTGTGTGTTTCTCTCTCTCTCTCTCTCTCTCTCTCTCTCTCTCTTTTTACCTCTGTGAAGAATACATGCCACATTCCTTCAATACCTTTCCTTCTCTCAGACTCGGCTCCCATTCATTAGGAATTCAAATTAATCAGTACTTACTGTAGCGCTCGCCAGCTCTGCTCTCAAGTGCAATTTCTATCAACAAGGTTGAGTGGGCTTTTGTTTCTCATAGCCAATTGGAATAACGCTTGCTCTCCCTTTGTCCCTGTTTTTTTTTTTTTTTTTAAATGTCCAAATGAACGCACAAACTGGTTTAGCACATGAGATGGAATTGATATTTTCCCTGAATGGACCACCACAAGGACTTGTCATTTGACATTTGACATTTGCCATAGTCTGAATTAAAGGCTAACACACAGTTACGGACAACATAGATTTGTTCTCCCTTATTTGTAGAATCAGTCAGCGATTTGTCAGAGTAAAATTCACACACAGCACAAACCTTTGTTTTTTTTCTGCTTTATTTTATTTCACGGTTACTTTAAACTCCCATGTAACGACACATATGGGACACAAGTGTTACATTTTCTAATTCACATCTTTTATACTTTTATACTATTCTAATATTATTGTTTCGGAGCTTGAACCGGGCCGAAGTTCTTCATTTCATACCGCCTTGTGTGCAAGCATCTATTGACAATGACCAAGTTTCCGTGGATCCTTGAATCCGAATAAAAGGTCTGTATTGTACCACCTGTAGCCAATCCCCCAAATCTTCACCCCACCACCGTTACAAACAAGCGCCTCCTCGTCTGCGGGTCGTCGATGGATAAACCTGCTCCGCTGTGAAATGACGAGTGTTAAATGCGTTGAGCGAGGAAATGCCGGCATTTTCCCCACAAGTTTTTCTTACCCCTTCTACCGCCAAGCATGTTTAAAATAACGCCTGATTAACTTTTACGTTACAACATTTATGCTGATAAAAATTAAAACTTCAGTGAGTCTAATTGTCTGTGAGTGGTAAAACAGGCGATCATTTTTAATAATCCTGGCCTGAGGCGCATCACTTCTCAAGGTAAGTGGATTTCTATACACTTGCTACAGTTACATGCAGTCAAATAAGCCTTTTAGAACCGGAATATTAGCAATAACTTGGCAGTGCGCGGCCATGTAAACACCAATAACCCATTTGTTGTCTTGGATACATGACGCGGGCTCCGAGCTAGGTCTGGCCAGTCAACTCGAGCTGCTTGCTACTCACGTGACATGCAACCATATATAACACACACACTCCCAATCAATTGGGATTTATTATGTGATGTACTCATCTCTCTCTGATATCACTGTTAACGTTTGTGAAGAGAGATGAGGTCGAAGCCTGGACGCCAACATGTAAAATATGCTGTGCTTTAACAAATGCTTGCCTCCAACAATGCTGCTTTCACGTGAGTTGACTGACAGAAATGAGGAAGATGATGTGAAATGATGTGCATAGCGTCAAAAGACGTTCTCTATGCGTTGCTGGATTGATTGGGATATCCCAACTGATTACAATTATCATGTAAACGGGTGTTTTAGTGACCGGAATATGTACCTTAACCTGAATATTGACTGCATGTAAATGTAGTCATTATGTGCAGAGTTCTCCAAGCGACACTTTTTTGTTCTTTTTCAGCCGAGGTGAGGTTGTGATTACTGAGAAAGTTCCGGGCCACTATTTAAATTATCGACTCCTGGCTTAAAGCTAGCCTCTCTGCACTTATATCGTTCGCTTTGCACAACTTCTTAGTTAACAAGGCGGGCTGAAAAATCCACAGATCTAATTGAATATTGATATGTCTGTATCGAAGGCCAGAGCGAGACTCACCCATGCTAAGCCATTCAGTGCATCCTCTTGATTGAAATTCCATTAGCTTGTTAGTGGAGGATAGTGGAGAGTCGGTGAATACTTAGCCTTGTTAGCAGAGGCGCAGGCTAAATAAGTGTGCACAGGGTCATTGTCCACTTAAAACTCACTCCGCAAACTGCCGGCCAGCTTGAATAATTCATGCATCCTGACCTGCGCTAACTGAGCTTTAAATGAGTGTAGCTTCTCTTTCTGTCTGTTTAGATAATATCTCTACCCTGGAGTTAATTAGGTCTTCGCTTTTAAAAAAAATTCTGCCAGCTCTGGTTTCAGCGGTCAGGGATTTTTCCCTGTGGATGCTTTGACAGCCTTGTGGAAAAAAAAAATGGAGCGTTGATGATTGCAATTTAAATTTGTGCGTTTTCTTGATCCTCCGTTATCTCTGACAGCATAATAACACTGAACGCTCCACGGCCATGCTGTCACACGGAGGTGCCTGTAGAAATGTGTTTCTGCTGCAGCCTGACTGGCCATCAGGAGTACCAGGAGTTTTCCCGGTGGGCCAGTCGGTCAGTGGGCTGAAAAAAAGACTTAAGGCGCACTTGGGGTGGCCTTTGGGCTTGTCATATGATAACCAATGTTAATCCACCACGCCATCCTCCACCATCATCATCCGCCGCCCACATTCAATACCATCATCTACCAGCAGCATTCACCGCCATCATCTACGACCATCATCTACCACCAGCATTCGCTGCCATCATCTACCGCCATCATCTACCACCAGCATACGCCACCATTATCCACCGCTATCATTGGCCTACCCGGACCATGCTCAGGTACTAAATTCCCAGGCCACTTTTTGGCCCCAGTAGGCCCCTGGCTGAAGCTCTTCAGCAGACGGCAGCTCATGTGGGCGGTCCTACAGAAACATTCCCTTCACCTGGTCAAAACCTGTTCCCAGTCCAGTCCCAGTAGCAACAGACAGTTGAAGGGCGAGAGTGGAAGTTGATCACCCCACCCTGAGGAGGCCACATTCCAAGGCATCAGTTTACCTTTATGTTGCTATGTCAAAAACAAAACTAACCCTCACTACAAGTGAAGCTCATGTATCCAGGAAGTTCTGAACATCATGAAGGTTCCTGGAGGCTGTGGGGGATAAACACATTGTACTGGCTCACTTGGATTCTAATTTGACTGCATGGATTTTGTCACAAAACCCAGTCAAACCATCCACAGAATCCCTATAACAGATTTTATTCACCATCTCAAATGATGATATGGTAGCGAATGAATTAACATTTTTCAAGTAATTGCATGTCATGGCCACAAATGAATCAAAATGTGCGACCCCGACACCAAAGAGCCGAGCCAGACTGTCAGCGGGCTGGTAACTGGCTCTAAAAGTAAAATGTGGGCAAAGTAAATCTGTGCAGAGTCAAGTCACTGAGACATCAAGTCTGTCAAATATCTCTGAACACCTTTTCAGTCCCAAATTCACACTTTGTCAATGGATGTCAACATGGAAATATTTCACCCTGACATTCCGACAATTACAATTTTTTTGCCGTGTACAAATGTGAGCTCACATTTTGTGTTGAACTGTCTCAAACGTTTGCTCGGGTCTCTCTCGGGGGGGGTGGGGGAGGTATTGTCCAGGGACTCGGAATTAATACCCGAGTCCAAGGTGAAACATGCCCAACAAAGTTAAAAGACTTATTGTACAAATATTCAAAGCATTCTAAAAAATAAGTTGGTTTTAAACATTTTCTCCAAGTTTAAAAATTTAGGTTCACAGTTCAGCCAATTTGCTCACTGGGTCCAATTTAAGATGATACTTGATTGCCAGATGTCCCGTGCGCACCTTTTCTTTCATGTGGTCACCCACTATCCCATTGCAATCCCACCACCAAAAATGCATGTTAATGCCAGCTGGAAACAGGGCCATTGATGCTCTCATTGATGTTGCCTTCTCGGAATGTGTTCACATTTTGGAGCATTTGAAATTTGGGGAATTTAATTCAAATTTCCAAAATAGCAGACAACTGAAGGGAAAAACTTTGGTTGATCTTTATAAATTTTAGTCAAAAAAAGCTCAGCAGACCCGTCGGGTCGGCAGAGGAACACTGTCTGATCACAGTCTACTGCAGGTCTTTGTAGATCTGCAAAGTGACCCCACTGTGACCTGTGCCATTACCACCAGCTCCACCTGCACTTCACGGACCGCCCNCCCCCCCCCCCCCCCCAACCGTGGTGTCCTAGACATGGCCTCCTTCCCCATCCTCTTCCTCTTCCTCACCCTTCCATTCTGGTAGCTGTCATCAATCTTGCTAAAATGACAGACGACAGATGTTAGCCTTTGCAAAGATCAAATCTGCTGCTTCAGGGCGGCCACACACACGCACACACGCAAACACACACACACGCACACACACACACACAAACTGACATAAATATGCATAAACACATATAGGTTTGCACAAATGCGTATGCAAGCACACACACGCACACACACACACACACAAGTCGTAAGCACTGGCAGGTCACATAGCCCATGCAGAAATTTGCTAGACCTCACTCCTCCTCACTCCTATCCTTCATTCTCTCTCTCTTTCTCTCTCCCTCTGTCATTCTGCCAATTTCTAAATCTATCCTGACACCAGAGAGACAGAAAGGAACAGAGTGGAAGGGCAGTTGCTGTGCTTTGTTCCAAACTCACACAAGTTTGAACACACCATTTATGCATGCGCGATGTGTGTATTCATTTTGTCATTGCTTGTGTGTATGTGGACCGTTTTGAGCATCTCTTGGTTTTACTGGGAGTTCAGTTGCTTCAGTGACGCAGGCCCCCTCAAGTCCAGTTCCAGCCTCTCTGCGAAACTTCCTTTCTCACGTGGACCATGGCTGCGACAGCGTCCTTTGCAGCACCATACTTATTGTACAAGTCTCAGAAGTGTCAGGAAAAGGTTGCATGAAAAGTTCACATTTTCCAACTTCAGCGAGCAACACGGCTTGTTGACGAAGCCAGCGACACCACCTCGGTGTGCTGCTGGCATCACACTGTCACGTTGTTGGTGTCCTCAGATGTCTTCATGTTTATAAATATGCAAATAAGATTTTGATTTCTTTCTTTGCTTCTGTCTTATTGTTTTTTTTCTACATTTGCCTAAATTTATCGTTATTCTTTTTCGGCATATTTTTTTAATTCATACTTTCTTTATTGATCTTTGATTAACATCATAATCAGAATAACCTTTGTTAGAATCATGTGACAAATTCATGTGCCCTGCCTTCTGTTTGTCAATCAGTAACTTGAGTTGGTTTATTGACTGCTTGAGGGATTTTTTTCCCTACCTGTGTTGGTGTTATACGCTTTCTCTCTTGTCCTGTAATTGGCACTTGTGGCTAATTATCATTTCTACTCATCCACAAATGCATTTTCATGTTGTAATAATCTTTTCCAAACCAACCGTTTGCATCTGCGTTGATGGATAATGAAGGTCAGAAGTCGAATGCTGTTATTTCTCCTCGTGTTGAGTCCCTCCATGTGCTACTGACCCTTGCCATTTGGTTCCTGCTGCCACGGTTTAAGTGAGAGTGACACACATTTGAAATAGTCTACACTTACGAAGATATACTTATACTATGTATTTGTTTCTTCTTCTTTTTTTGTGTTTGTCAATCTTCCTGTTCTGATTGTCTTCCTATAGTTATATGTATTATGTGGAAGAATAGGTGATGTGTACTACTTCAGCTAATGGGGGTCCATAGATACTTACATACAGACATACATACAAACATACATACGTACTCATATGATTTACTAAAGTAAAACACAAAGTACCAAGCCACTTGCAACTTTATAAACAAGCGTTATAGTAAATTATAATGAGTATGTGTGCGTAATTGTACATCATTTCAAAGAGTCACAGTGGACGACGGTGGAGATAATTTAGACAGACTATTTGATAAAAAGATAAATATAATGTATATATCAAAATTATAAAGTGCCCCAGAAGTCGAACATTGCAACAATAAATGAAAATAAATAAATAAATAAAGACATGCAGCAGCTCTGTTCTTAGTCCGACGTACAGTATTTCTGTCATGGTTAGTGGGACATATTGACCAACACTGTCTGCCCTCTGCAGTGACTTCAGGGCACAGACAAGGTGAAACGAAACGAGGGCCGAGGAGGGAAAATGATAGAGAAGTGATAGGAAAAGGGAGATGACAGGAAAGGGACAAAAGACGAGAGGAAGGGTCGAGGAGGAGGAGCCCCGTCACATGGGAGCGAACTATTGATTGAATTCTGACATTGATTAAGCATTGCCTGATTCACGATGCCGTGCTTGCAGTGTGTATGTGTGAGTGGGTGGTTATCCAGTGGGATTACATTACACTGGAGTGGCTGAACAAAGAATAGTTGAGGAAGAGTTTATTTTCATCACTGTTCATCAGTTTTCATGAATATACTGTATATGCGAGGATGTGTGTGTGTGCGTCTTGAGTGTGTGTGTGTATGCGAGTGTATAGATCTCACCGCCTAGGAGGCCTGACTTGCAATACATCCTTGTGGGATTTGAAAAAAATAAAAACGGGGGGCGGGGAGGGGGGGCGTCTTTTCTCTCTCCTCCTTTTCCTTTTCCACCCGTGCTCCTCAGCTCCCCCCGCCTCCTTTGTGTGCGCTCCCTTCTTTCTTATTCATCATTAATCCTCCAGTCTGGGCCGGGGGTGTCACAGCCGCTCCCTCCCACCACTGCCCTCTCTCCCTCGTTCGCTCTCTTTCTCTGTTATTGTTGTGTGACTGTGTGTGTGCGTGCGTGCGTGCGTGTGTGAAGGGCAAGAGCTTGTCATCCCATGCCCCTGTCACTCTGCCTTCCATTCAGAGCTTGGCACCCCTTTGCCAGGGATAATTACCCCCCCCCCCTCCCCCACCCAGCCCATAGTGCTCCTCCTCCCGCTCTTCTTCACCGCCCCCCCCTCTCCATTCAAAATACACATTTACACCCAGAAAAAACCCAAATGACACTGTTACGATTTAAATCAGTAGACGGGACCACCAGG
>CAESWR010000212.1:499587-518538 GCA_903171835.1 Mullus surmuletus | reverse complement strand
CCCCCAAAAAAAATGCAAAAAACGACTCAGGGTAATTTAGTAACTTTTTTGTGTCTCATATCTGCTCGTCCTCAGCCTCACTTTAACATGTAAGCTTGTGCTTTTGTTTCCTCAAAATGTCACAGAATGAAGATACTGGAGGGGGTGGGAGGGTGGTTGGGCTTCATGTCAAATCTGGAAACAGGGCCATTGATGTTCTCATTGATGTTGCCTTCTCGGAACGTGTTCACATTTTGGAGCATTTGAAATTTGGGGAATTTAATTCAAATTTCCAAAATAGCAGACAACTGAAAATGTTTTCTATTGGAATCTAATGATACACACAATCGTCAAATGTATCCCTAATGAGATAACAGGTAAGAGATAAGACTTTTGAATGCATGTTTACATTATTACCCTTATTATTTCACTATTTCATTAAAGGCTGCATATGTGTTTTTATCCATATAATTCATACATTTAAACAGTAGTAAAGAAAAAACTTTTGGCTTCTTACGGTTAAATATAAACTCGTACTTTTTTCAAGCAAGCATGGCAGGAGGTTACTGACTGTTTGGTCCATCAAGGAAACTAAAGCTTTTAGGCTGGGCTGCATTACATTTTCAAATCACATTAAAGCTGCATAGGACACCTTATTGATAAAAAAAAAAGAGAGTGGAAATTATCAACTTCATCATGATAATCATTTTAACTACTTTCGGGGGATATTAGGTTGATTTTCAGCGTGTGTACTGTACTGGTGGGACACTATCAAAAAGCAAAACCCCCTCAGCATACAGATGTACATAAAGAGCGCCAATTCAAGGGTGAAGGCAGAGAGCAAAAGTCCAAGAAGAATAAAGCACGCAGCAAAACCAGAGTGACACTCGAATGGAGGTTACACGGAGAAGCGGTTTTGACATCCACATCACTGTGTTCATGCTGCGTTCAGGACAACTGGGAACTGTCAGATGTAAACATGGACATGGAGGACCGGGACAGTCGCAAGAAAATAACAAGAAGATGGGTGACGTCGCACTGTGTATCTGGGTTGAAAGTACAGCTACGTGCTCCTATCCAAGTGAGAGGTCAGGAAAATGTATGTTCCTGGTTTTCTGGAACTCAGCATGGTGCCCTGGTGTCTTCTGGGAAGTGAAGTCACTTTTGTAATGTCTCTGCTAAAGCGATCATCTGCAGCTTTGATTGAATTTAAATTCTCTTTACAAGGGCAGAGCGAATCCAGGGCCATTTGTGGGTGAGCGTGTCCCAAGTGAGGGTCAACGTCCCAGTCTGGCCTTTAGGGTGGGGGGACAAGATGGATGTTTTAATGGTTAAAAATAGGTTGACACAAGAAACTGGTGACTCAATACATTAACATTGCCTAAAAAAAACAGTTTTTAAATCCATCGGGACTGTGTCAGTCAGGCCAAACACCGCTACAGTCAGACACAAAGACCAAACACACAACCACATGTACTGTACACACACACACACACACACTCCTAATTGGTCTTGAATAGGGACCCTCACTAACAAAAGGCAGTTCAGGGGCAGATAAACAAAAGCGTGTCTTGTCATTTATTATAGCACCTTCGTTCTTTCCTTTTATATCTGCGTGGCCTCCGAGTCGGTCAGGGGGGCAGAGCGAGAGCCGGCCCTCTCTCTTTTCTCTTGCTCTCCGCCTCTGCTCTCTCTATCAGATGCTCGCTGCATTGTGTGTATTGATTGGGGAGGTTCAGTAGCAGAAAATAATGGGGTGGTGAAAGCTTAGTAGAAGAGAGGGAGATGGAGAGAAAGAGAGAAGAGACCCACACATGCACGTGCACACACACACACACACACACATCGCTCCCATTCACAATCCTATTTCCCTTCCTCCTCTCTGCCCTGTGCCCCCATATGAATATTGGTTCTCCCCTAACTCCTCCGTGTCACCGTTGTGTGTATGTGTGTGCGTATGTCCAGGCTGCTTCATTTACATATGTGTGTGTGTATGTGTGTGTGTGTGTGTTATCTATGTGAATAAATCCTTCCAAGCCCCATGCGCCTCAGGGTGATGTGATGCGGCCAGTGCCCGAGCAACCATACCCTAGCTAATTTACAACCAACCTAGTGTGTCCCCCCTCTCTCTCTATCATACACACGCATGCACGCACACACGCACACACACACACACAGTCATACACACGCCTGATGACACCATAGTGAAACATGTCGTCTAGACGACATTGAACCCTGAGTCCGCCCAGGGTAATTGTTTTATGCAAATGGTGGAGCTAAGGCTGACATGATTGGGCCAGACTTGGTGTTGACTGAAGTGGGTGTGTGCGAGTGTGTGTGAGTGTGTGTATCTCTTGTTATGAATGTGGCCATGATTGTGGTGTAATGCTGGTAGCCATTAGTATTATTGTTATTGTTGGAAATGTTCTATTATTCAGCGGGGCAGGGGAGGGCAATATACATAACATGCAGAAATATGGAGGTGGATGACATACAACACACACATACACTCACACAAGCGCACACACACATGCATGCACACACAGTCAATACATAGTATAAGTGCAGTATCCAACTTATCATTGAACTGAATCAACACTCCAAAATCAGGCCACATGTCATACTGTTAAAGCAAATATAAATCAACATCAGAGCACCGCAGCATGCAAAATATTGACGCTCCTTGCAAAGCCACTTAATGAGTTAGAATCTGGAGCAGAAACACACAAATGCAGACACAAATGGCCGTGTATTATCAGGGCAGCCATCAGAGGGGAGAGTGTGCGAGTGTGTGTCGTGGTCCAAGTCACAAATTTAATTTCATGCTGGATTTGCAGAGCTCATCTGAATTGCATGTAAGGGCGGCGGGCCTCAGTCTCAGTGCTGGAGAGCCCAACACTAAGACAAAGATGCTGACGTCGTTGGCACACACACACACACACACACACACACACACATACACATACACACACACCTACACACACACAAACGCACCGACCTGACCTCCGAGACCTCACATACCCTGAGCTTTTTGTATTAGAAGGAAATTTACATCCAATAGCTTACAGTACACGGTCTACATTTCCAAATTTAAAGTTCATGATCTCTCATACCTGGATTCAGATCCGACATTTGTTGCAGGTATGTTGTGTTGTTTTTCCCCCCTTTTAAAAAAAATATGTTTTTTTTTACTTACTGTGATTAATAAAGAGTAACCAAAACTGCTCACACTGAAATTTTTGTGGATTTTTGTGCTGTGTGAAAGGGGCTCAAGTCAAAGCAGATCATTAGTGCAAAGCTCTGCAGTTGCCAGACACAAGCTAATATCTGCCAGCCTGCTGTTAGGATTTTTGGGCGACACCTGTGTTACCCAAGCTGATGAATTAAGTATAGCATAGTAAGTATAGAATGAGTGGATATACATGTTGTTTTCCGCTCATGTCTGCGAGGCTCTCGTGCGATGCCTCTGCCTGATACTTGCATGCCCTTTGCATTAGCATGGGGGACAGCTGTCAGAATCTGTCCTGCTGTCTGATCTTGCATCCATCCATGAATTTACAGTGGTGCAAACTGTTTGCAGACTGGTTCAAAACAAGCTGCGGAGACATAGCTTTGCCTTTGATATTGATTTTTAATTAACTCTTTAAGAGGTCAGGTCAGGTTGGCTATCTTGAAAAGATGAAAAAAAAGTCTAATGGCTTTCTGACCTCATACAAGCCTCTTTCAGAAGAATATGTGAGCTACTTATAGGAAAATAAATCTTCCTTTCATCAAGGCTTTTGTTCACAGACTTTGTAAAGGTAAAGGCCCAGTTTTGTAAAACCATTTTCACAAGCGGACATGCAGTCCACAGGAGAGTTGTGCAAGCCTGACCGGCACGACACTGATTGGATCAAGCAATTGGGCCCTTTTTTAAGCACAGGTTTAAGCATAGGAAGGTATGGTGCATCCTATTTAAATAATCGCTGAAAAGAGGGATTGTTGAACTCTTATCAACTTATGTGACACTTCCTTTACTTAAACGGCACTTCAAGCAATGTACATCCTACATCATCTCATCTGCCCATTCACACTATCTCATACAAGGTGCCAGCCTGCGCATCGGGAGCATGTGTGGGTTCAGCGTCTTGCCCAGAAGGTGGAATCACCTCTTTACCTCTGACTCCCATTCCAAGATGGCGCTATTGTGGCAGAGCATATTTTATTCCGTAATGAAAGAAGCTGTTCATATGATTATCTGACCAGGAAGGATTATGACTGGGCAGCAAAAGAACATCATCCATCCATCCATCCATGCATCCATCCATCCATCATCTTCCACTTATCCATATGGGTCGGGTCGCAGGAGCAGCAAGTCCAGCGAGGAGCCCCAGACTTCCCTTTCCTTGGCAACACAGGCTAATTGTGACTAGCGGACACCGAGGTGGTCCCAGTCCAGAGTGGAGATATAATCTCTTCAACTTGTCCTGGGCCTTCCCCAAGGTCTTTTCCTACTTGGACGAACCAGGAATATTTCCCTAGGAAGGTGGTGGCATCCTGACCAGGTGCCAGAATCACCCCAACTGGCTCCTTTCTTTGTTCAGGAGCAGCGGCTCTACTGCGAGTCTCTCCAGGATGACCGGGCTTCTCACCTTATCTCCAAGGGAGGGTGTCCCTTGGAGATAAGGTGAGAAGCCCGGTCATCCTGGACTTGCTGGGTGGCTGGGGTCCAGCCACCCTGCGGAGAAGACCCATTTCAGCTGCTTGTATCCGTGACCTCATTCTTTCGGTCATGATGGCCCATTTCTCATGATCATAGGTGGTCATGACCTTCGCAAAAGAACATAATTTAGTACAAAAAATTACAATGGGTAAATTTGTAAATATGTTACATAGACAAAATCTGAAAAACTAAAACAATCAGGATACACTCAAGATTTTGTCTCCTGTTTTCCTGCAAGTAATTTACCACACCTTTTTTTTTCCATCAATCATGGCATGGTAGAACAGATAGTTGGGAAGTTGAAGTCAGGACAAAGTCAAAGCTCCAAACTCACCTCGTTGCAATGACTAAAATAAACAGGGCGGTATAAAGTTGGGCTGGGTTCACACTCACAGGTGTCCATTAGGCGCACAGAGAACCTCATCAAGCAGTCACTCATATTTGGTGCACTCAGGACACACACATGTACACCTCAAGATCACCCCAGTAAAATTATCTCATAACAAATAATATCATAATATAATATCTACTAAAACAAAACACAGTAAGCACATGTTGTGCATGCACAGGTATACTGTACACATACCTGAGGTCCACTCCAAGTCCCAGTTTGTAACTCCTTGATTGCGCTCCTCACATTATGACGATCTGTGAGCGGAGGGGACGAGGAAAAGACTCGAGGGGAGGGTGTCATCTAAAGCGACGTCAATCAAATGATAATATGTCGCGGAGCTGCATCGAGTCACATATGCCCCAAAACCGCTTTCCCTCAGGATACATTGGTGCATCCTTGATCATAGCTCCTTTGGCGACCCTCCTCACCCCTCAATGTGCATTTAAGGAACTGAGACGTCCTTCAGGATGGAGCACTGAATTCAGTTTCCAGGTCAAAGGCCAAAGTATTGATGAGTGTAGAGTCAAGGAGGCAGAAAACAAGGAATTGGCATGGACGCCTGCTGAATCCCACATCGTGCATTAACAGCATTGACACGAACCGAGCAAGTGCAAGGCTTGTGAAGGCAGCAAAGCGGTGCGTACCGGGCGTGTGTCAGGATCTTTTATTAGGAATTCGCTTGATAGCCATTTCAAATAAATGTACGCAGAGTGAGGTTGAACACTTCAAAGGAAATATTTTCTTTAGTTTGAGTTTACTTTTCTCACTTACCTCTTCAGTTTCTGCAAAAACCTGCAGAGGTCAATGGCAATCCATCGAGTGCCATCCGAAGGACACATGAAGAAAACTATGATTTTATTTTTGAAAGGGGGGAAACACTATTCATACTTAAATGGATATCCTGAAAATACAGTGTTTGTATTTTGTGATAACTTCTGACCTTTGTAAATTCCTTTAAGATTGCACTGTCATCGCATGTAAAGCCACATTCTTTTCCAATATGTGGACTAACTTTGGAAAAAGTGCTTGTTTGACTCTGATTTTGACAAAAAACTCGCAAACAAAGTGGACGTTTTAAACCCAGAGGATGGTCCGTTCCTGTGTGAACGTACCTATTGAGGTGGATTCCCGTCACGGAGCCGGTGGAGAAATGAAGATAAACATTCTGCCATCTTTATTTCAGGTAATTTTTGACTAAACATTTTTTCCAGTTCTTAAATTCATTGACTCAGCAGATGGTCTGGGCACCACGGGAAAGTCTGGAGGACGTTTCACATATGGAAGACACAATTGTTACAAATAAAGACTAAATGCCGGCAAGGTGCATCAATATTTAGCAGCCCACTGCAACCACATATACTCATTATTTTCCATCGCAGGCTACCATTATTTCGTGGTGACATGAATCTTTATTTCCCAAACTGATGCATCATGCTTACTATGATTGTGCTGTAAATCACAATGTTGCATAATGGAATGTTAAACTTTTGTTTCTCAAATCAAAAAGCATGAAGCTGGTCTAGGCTGATATTTATCGTACTTTAGAAGTTAAGCAGCAGCGTGAGCAACAAAAATAAATGATACGAAACTATTAGTAAAAATAAATCGCAGCATTTGAGGGTGAAATAAATGACACACAACAAATGTATTTTCTCTATTCTTGCATAGCAATATGACAAAACATTTGGCATATTGCATAAAGGTTCAAGATTCCTGTTTCATTGAAATCCCAGCGGCGCTTTCACTGAAAATACACCTTACAGACAGAGGATCATTCAGGACCTCAGAAACTGTATTTCTCTATCCCAGCACATCCACCCACAGTCGCCCAGTGAGGATGGAAATTCACACCTTTTTTTGCTGAGTCAACATAATGGCACACACCACACTCCAGGATGGCAGTTTAAAAGCTCATGAACATTTGTAAGTGGACACGGTCTCAAAAGAAATACTAGAATGGGAAAAATATATGTGTATTTTTTTTTTTTTTAATTGCTGTCATTGAGACCAATTGTAAAAGTTAGTACTGTGAAATACCCTGAAATAAATTACGCAACTTTTAAAGTGGGTGTGTGAATCCCAGACTGAACCTTTGTAGACTTATTTTATTGAAGATCCAGTCCACAGCAACAGCCAGAGCCACATGGATTTTTGATGTCATGGTAACTGATTTATGAATGAATGAATGAATGAATGAATAAATGAATGCCCTTTAGTGTCATTGTACAACAGCACAATGAAACTTTCTTTACATGCTACTATGATTCAAAAAGTGCAAAAAAAGAAATTGCACCAAAAATTACAAGAGAATTGCAAATTTAAACCAAAAAATATCCTCATCTTTTTGATACAGATTCAGCGGGACGACACAAAGTTTTTTTCTGCTAAATGGTAGTCAGCTTGAGCGTAGGTGGGAAAAGCAAAAGTTGAGAAATTCAAGCTTCAATGATGTACCGCAAAGAGAAACGGACAGAGAATACGCCTTGCAAATTCGATTTCATCGAGCGTTGTGCTTTTGCAAACAAAAGTGAGAGGGGCGGCCTTGAGATAAAATAAAAACCAAACATCCTGTCCAAACGCTTAGAAAAGATAACTTTCACAAACATCCCCCTCGCGGTGACAGCGCCAGTGGAGGCACTTGGGGAGTACTTTACCTTCCAAAAGCTATGGTGGCAACAAAGAGCAAGCCCACACACACACGAACACACACTCCTCTCACCTGGCCAGTCTCAACGTCCCTGCTCTCTTTGAGGCGACATCCCTACAATTCCACCGGGTCCCTCATTAAGGCCCAGGCGCCAAATCTCCAGGGCTTTGAACGAGGAGGGGGGCTGCAGGGTAAACTTTGAAGAGGTCACCTCCTCGCTTCCCTCACCCGCCTGCTCTCATCCCTCGTTCCAGCCCGTCCCTGGGTCCTGTCAGCCCGGTGTGTAAACAAGCAGAAAGGTTAGCGTTGTTTTCACCCGACGCCGTCCTTTCAGTGGGGAGAAGGGGGGGGGGCAACGGTGCTGCACTTTGTGTGAGTGAGTGGCAACTTCCTTGATGGTCCCTGGTCCCTATGTTCCCACAGCCCCGTGTTCCCACATTTCTATGATTTTCAAAATTATCCTCTATGTTCCCACATTTCCTTTATCATAAATTTCTATCAGCTTTTATCCCCCTTTCTCCCAATGTGATGGCCAATTACACCCAATGTATTATCCAGAAGCAATGGACTACAGATGGAATGTAGCCTTTAGCTCAATCCGGTGTGCCCATCTCTTGTTTATTGCAAGGATTTAATGTAAGTGCACATTGCGCATTGACTAGCCTCCAGTCAGATAAGTCTAATGAAGCGCAGCAAGTGGACATGTTGGTGGAAACAGAAGTTCTTAAAGTGCTTAAATTGAAGAGAAATGTAGGAACACAAGACCTAATTATGAAAATGGCCTAGAAATGTGGGAACATAAGGCTCAACGTAAAAAAAAAATCTTAGAAATGTGGGAAGAGAGCTCTGTGGGACCATAGGGCTGTGGGAACATAGGGCTAACCCCCTGGGTCCAACTTTTGTTCAGACTTCTGCGACAGACAGGGGGACTCACAATCAGAAGTAGGAATCAACTTGTGTTTGTAAGAACTGAGAGGACAAAAGACAAAGACAATCATTTCAATATGTGCTAGTGGTGCGACAGACAAAGGATCTATCTTTGCTTTTTTTTTGCCAACATCCGTCTTGGGAACAACCGACAGATTGATTGTTAACAATTACACAATGATTTTCTTTTAATGCCCTCCTTACTGGCGTTAGTTTTTGCAGTTTTTGTTTGATTTTTGCATTCCTTTTGGACAGCAACGAGTTCAAATTAAAAACCAAAGCACTCCAAAGTGAGTGCGAGCAGAGCCCAGAGACTGCTGGAGCTCTTTGTGTGGCTCACTTCCAGTTGTGGTGCGGGGGCCAGGTGGCTTGGCGTTCCCCTCGCATGTCCTGTCGAGTTTTTGATTTCTAATTTGAAGTCTCCAGGATCATTTTCACCGTATTCCCCCAGACTGACAGTCATGGTGCAACGTGCCAATGACAGGCAACGGAAAAGTACAGCTCGCGAGCAAACAGGAAAAAGGCTGTTTTTCAAGTGTTTTAGCGGGGAGGGAAACGCACTGTCAATGTAAACATAACTTTTTGTTTGTTCTTGAGAAATATCTACAAGGCACCTTTAATGTTGACAACATTTCCATCGTGGTGCTGCCCAGGGCTTGTTTACATGTTGTCATCATTATCAAAGGGGAGCTTTCCTCGGCTTGGTTGGGTTACCCTTGGTAACCCACTGATGAGGGCATCGGGAGGACACAAAGTGCATTTGAGTTTGCTGTTCTCGTGCTGTTTCTACTTGCCCATTCACTTGTATATTTTCCTTCTCTAAAAACATTCTTCTGAGAGAGAACAGGTATGTATTTCTCAGAACAGAGACACTGAAAAACCGACCTGACTGCAAACACCAAACAGACGTGGAGGGAGTCTTATCCTCCCTAGCGTTGCAAAATTCCAGGAATGTTGGAAAATTTGCATGGGAATTTTTGGAAATTAACCGTAATTTTTAACATTAACTACATTTACCTGGTCATATACATGTATACATTTTAAACAACACACACATACACACACACACACACACACTGTTCAGCACCAGCGTTCTCCCCTGTTACGGAGCAATGTCTCCCTGCCTCCTTCTGTGTTTGCTGACTACCCGTGGAAGAAGCCATTTAGCATGCTGAATGTCAAGGTTAGCATGTGCTGTCCTTGTCATCACTCTCCGCTGAAGAAGGTCACAGGAATGTTCTCCTCAGATGGCCGGTGGGAGACGTTGAGGGCCGCTGACAAAGATCCAGCTAAATGAGAAAAAGTGGAGAGCAAACACCCTTATTTTAAGCTCCCGTTATCTGATATCCAATCTCTCCTCTGTTGGAGTATGTCATCTCATGGTACCTTCATCAGGCCCAGTATCAGAGACTGGTTCCTCTTTAACTGGGAGCTTCTTGAAATTATAATAATTCCAATTTGGATGAGGTGTCAGTTATTGCTGGGCTGCTGCTTGATGTGTCACTGCGTTAATATTAATCTAAATACGTTATGTGAATATTTTCTGCTCTCTTTTTTAAAAATGCTTACTTATTTGACATTATTCATCTCATGCTCCCCTTTGTGCCGCTCCCTGTCTGAGTAGAACGCTGTATGTTTGCTGTCACCCAGAGTGATGACCGCTGAAGGAGAAAGCTGTTGGCCGCCTCAGACGTCACTATTCCCCCTATGATCCATAACACACAGCAACTTTAATGCAGCGAGTAATTACAATATGCCCCAACCTGCTCTCTCTCTCTCCCTCCCTCTCTCTCTTACTTGTGCATAAATACTCGGGCAGAAACTCATGCATGTGCAAAATGGTGCAAACACACACACACACATATATACACATAAACAGAAAAGTTTGCGCAGAAAAGTGTCAAATATAACCGTAATATGTAAAGAAAATAATTTTGAGTGCTGTTGGTTTACAATTAATAATGCATAGTCTTTAATAACGGTTTAATCCTTTATTACGTAATACAGTTTTTTAAGAATTGTTTTTTTTTCTTCTTCCTTTTATGTTGGCATTATCCATGATGACGACTGATGACTAATAATATTTCACGCTACCAACAGTGGTTGTGATTACGTCATGTTAGCCGGCCATCTTTGCCATATCAGCTAAACTTCGATCCACCTCCACGCTCTGATATTGTTTATTTTAATGGGCCCAACATAATCTTTGCAAGAATGCAAGTTTCTTCGTTGTTATTCCTGGCATCTTTACGCGGTGTAGTTCATTCATTGGTATCTCCCACACATAAAACAATTGTATCGCCATTGGTTTCCACACGATGACCTGTCTTTTTATTTACATCTAGTGATGTTGATACCAGGTGAGAGGACACATGATGACCGCTGCCAAATCTTGGTTTGATCACTTAAGACACATTTCAAAACCAAGTGGGAAGAGGTGCCATTGTTTACATCGCTGTGCTGCTGTGCCTTCATCAGTGTAAATGATGAACTAGAGCTCACTGATTGCAGGTGGTTTACCTGCTTTTACAAGTCAATTTGGGTGGGAAAACTGTAAAAATGCCACCTGAAAAAGCATTTTGGCAAGGAGCAGCACTGAACCCAAATCCAACTGTAGAAGCTGTAGAAGAACCGAGGGGGAACCTGAGAGGACCAGCCTGACACGAGGTGTTGCTCAGCAGGCCCTTGACACATAACCATGGGGCAACTGTGGAGGTAAGTCCCTCTGTGGGCCAGCAGCTGAGGTAGCTTCAAGCAGGGGAGCTGACGGTGGGACGAGGAGCCCACCCTCCCCGTGGAGCAGCAGCTCTATGCAGCCGCAGACCCGATCATGCTGAACCTGCTAGATTGATGGGATCCTCAGAGCAGCTCAATATCCTCCAGTGTTTGTGTGTCATGCTGAAAATGTTGTTACACGCAGCATCGCAGCGACAAACAGCGGTCGTGAAGAGGTACTCTGTGTCGTGGAAAGCAACTCACTGGATACCAGATATTTACCACTGCCTGTCCTCTTCACTTTTTTTATCGCTGTTTCACTGTGTCCGTGCCTACTCTCCACAGCCTGAGTAAACATGAGCAACTCTTTCATTAGCCTTCGCGCCACAGCCGCTCCTTCACTCGGCATGTCTTTCATTCCATCGCGCAAGGCCTCCACGTGCTTCTGTTTAAACACATGAATGTGATTAGAAGATGTTTTAAATGACATTGGAAGTTTGTGTGTTTAATGACTCAAATAAAAGACACGGTTATTATGTTTAAAGATGGGCCTTAATACGGGTTCTCTGAGTGCTGCTCAGTGAACTCTGTGTGTGTGTGATACTTTAGCAACACTGCTGAGTTTATTTTATCGTACTGATTCTTAGATTATCGAATGTAATGTTGGTTTATGGAGTGATATTCTGTATGTCAACACCATTGGTGTGTGGCCATCTGGGTCCATTTTTATGCATCACTGTTTGCATTAAATTCCAGTTTTGAAACCCTACAAGAAAAAAAGATTGCCCCCAGACTAAACAAAAAGTTTTTTCGAGAACATTCAGATGGGCTGGCATTTTTATTTGAATCTGCAAACTTGTCCTAGAGTCCATTTGATCAAAATCAAATGTGGACCCCTATGGGATTTCAAAAAACTTGACCTTAAAGCAGTATCATATTATAAGGCAATGTCTAACATCGACTGTTTATGAGTGGGTTAAACATCTCGGAGGTGTGGGGTTTCTAAAACCAGCTGGCAAAGCACTTGGCTCTCCTTGTTTCAAGAGAGGAAACATAAAAGTTTCTGTCTAAAATAAACACTCCTCATCGATGGTCCCTGCTCCTTTGAGAGGTAAATAAAAGACGTTGGCAAGCTCAGGCCAAAGCTGAAACAGATGTTCCGGAGCTCTTTAGCATTTATAGCGCGATGCATAGCTGAAACGGGATTTTATTTGGGCAGAACGAAATTTCGGGAGGGATTTGAACGGATCGTTTGGAAAGTGGGTGCGTGGAGGCACGGACGGCATGTTGCAGTGCCAGTGTGATGAGTGTGAAACACGGAGGATTACAGTGACTCAGACTCGGACGATCATTTCACCACCGCAGCGCGTTAGCCAATCAGATGTGGGCAGCCGTGGGAGGCAGGTTGTGGAGGAAGAGGCGGGATAACCTTCCTCTGCACAGACACAGGACGTCACAAAGTTGTTCCCACGGCTCAAAGGTAGATTTTAAGATTGTTCTTAAAATTAGGTCTTATGTTCCCGCATTACTACGATATTTTCAAAATTAGGTCTTGTGTTCCTACATTTCCTTTAAATTTAAGCCCTATCCTCCAGCAATATTTTTAGATGCATTGTATGGTGAAGGAATAAATGAGTAATTCTATTTCGATCACCACCAGCAGAAATCATTAGACTGAAGACTAGGAAGCTAGTCAATGCGAGACTTCTGTGCTATTTAGTTTGTTTATTTAAAAGCACAATGTGCACTTACATTAAATGATTGCAATAAACAAAGAAATGGGCCACCAGAATTAGCTAAAAATTACATTCCATCTGTAGTCCATTGCTACTGGATAATAGGTTGGGTGTCATTGGCTTGTACATTGGTGATAAAAAAAAATTATGAAAAAGGAAATGTGGGATTATTTGTTGGAAATGTGGGCCTAATTTTGGAGGAAAAGAATTCTTAGAAATATGGGAACTGTAGGAAGTTAGGGCCTAAATTTGAAAAAAAAAGTGTTGCCTCCTAGCTGGTTTTATAACCTAATCACTGAGAATTAGTTCTAAACGCTCTATGAAGTATAAGCCACAGCAAAGTACTCATGTGTTTGGGTCAGTGCGAGTCACAAGGCTGCCTCGGAACGCCCAGCATGAAGCCGGGATCGCCCTGGGTCCACAGCCCTTAAATGCCCGGTCACTTCACAGAACGCTCTTTGGAAAACAGAGCCGTACTGTGTGGAAGCCTTCAGGGAAATTATTGTTGATTTTAAACAGATCTTTAAGTGTATTGAAACTCGTGATTTTATAAACTGGAGTATAGCGAGGGAGAATAAAGGAATAGATCATCAATTCATTTGTAGTTGAATGGAATTTGCACCATTTTTTTTTTTAGGCCAAAAGTTTTTTTTCTGGATTTTTTTGTAGTGGCTCCCGCACTGATAAATGAATCATGTTTGTTCTCTGAGTGTGCTTCAACAATCTCCAAGAAGAGTTCTTTTTTTTCCTGTTGTTCACTCATTTATTGTGGATTAAGGACATCTCTGGCCCTCTTGAAGCTCACAGCCCAGAGAGATATGGAATGAAAATCTACTTTGACCTACTATTTGTGATGTTAACGCTGAAACGCTAACTTTGTGCTACATTTATATAAGATATTTCACCTTTTAATTGTCAAATCTTCATTCAAGCTTTACTTAATGGCTATGGTTGACACATGGAAGAGTTTCCCGACATCGTACTGCACGTGTAAAAGGCAAACATGCAGGATTGGCATACTGAGTTTGACTCTTTTGTTTGTTAGTTTTGGTTTGTCAACATGCAAGCTTCTCTTTACTTGGGGTCTCTTTGGTGGGTGCGGAGGCGATGGTGTTCATCCATGCTCTTGGCTTCCAAAATAAAGATAGCTCTTAACTCTTAACTCTGGACTGCTCCCGCTGTGTTGGTACCAAGTTGCACGTAATAACACATGAAAGATTAAATGTTGCATGCCCCTTTGTTGTACCACACACACCCGCACTTATATGCAAACACATCTGCATGTACCTGCAACACCCCTTGCACTCTCATCTGCATATCCCTTGCTCTGCACTATAAATTCCACCAGAAATGGGCACTTATACTTTCATAAATCTCCTCCTTGTCACTTTCAAATTACAGAGATTTATTCACAGAAGATGTCTAACTGGGGAGAACATGGGGTATGGAGGACCCCCCACACCCTTCACACACACCCCAATACGAATGTATTCATGTATAGCAGCATATATGCAGCTATATGTGTTTGCACCATAGCTCCAATACTCAAATACACTAATTCCAGTGCTGATATACTTCTGAATATACCTCTGCATAGTATATCTACATTTAGTCTATCTATTCATACTTATCTATACAATGTGTGGACATCTATAAATTAGTCTCTGTATATCAATTCACAATCTGTATAATTGACTCAATGAATCATTCGAACCATTGCCTTCAGACTGTTACATAACATAACTATGGTTCTTTTTTCTGTAAATATATAGGGTACTGTATATAATCACACTTTCTGTATATAACAATGTGCCAAAGGATTTGGATGCCGAACAACTTTTAGTTACTCTGTACTTGTGTAATGACAATACATTTGAATCCTAATCCTAATATAACTGATTCCAAAGTTTACTTGGGTTAAAGACTGTGGCCACAGTTTGAAAAAAAAAGAGAATACTGGACTCCCAACTGATCATATTTATGCGAACTGTTAAAGATGAAAAAATAGCTCACACGTACACAAAGGAATGCAGCTCCTGTCATTCTTTTGGAAAGATTTGTTTGAATGTCCTTCAAACGTCCAGAATCAAGCTAATCCACCGATCAACACCTAAACCGGATGAAATGAACACAGCATGAACATGGCCTGTACCTCTAAGCAACTCCTCTCTCCACTGTCATGTTTTCAGAGGTGGTGTGGTTTGGCTAAATAGAAAGACCTTTCCAAGTTTTAGTTAGGGAGCAGACAGCACTGCTCTCTTTTGTCTGCGTCTGTTTTCTCCTCTCCTTCACTCACTGTCGGGGAAGACTGTGATTCATGTACTTGTGAAGACCACCATTAATTTCATGTTAAAAAAGCTTTTATCCAAATCCCTGGGTCCTTATTCCCCTTCTTTTCTGACAGTTAGGGTGCCTAAGTCGTTCCTCTCTGCCCCGTACAGTAGAGCAGATTTATGCCCCCGTCTCACCAGGTCTCTGTCCTCAGAGCCTTCATCATCATGAAGTTATCATCGTAACATCACCCCGTGACATCAACACGGGTGTGTCGAGAACCCAACTGACCACGGAATCAGTCAGCAAAGTCTCTTTTTATAATTTGCAGCACACACACAAAGATAAAGACAAGCAAAAGACAATGGCTACATTTACATGCAGTCAATAAGCCTTTCTAACTGGAATATTAACAATAACCCGGTTGCCCGTGGGCCATGTAAACACCAATAATCTATTTGAATAACTGGAATAATTTTCAAAAACCCGAACATTACCCCTGGGTGACTCCTCTTCTAAGCCAAATATTTGATCATGTATACGCCTATCGGGATATCACCATCAAAAGGAACATGAATTTGTATTCTGCGCATGTTCTTTTGGCAAGGAATCTTGGTGTTTCGAGTACAGGAACTACTTGTTAACATGGCCATACGCAAGAACAACACCATGCAATGAGGAACAGTGTCAAGCACTGGTGGTGGGTCAGTACCAGCACCAAAGCACAAAAGAAGGCGACTGCTAACCGGGCTGTTCATAATCCACTGTGCTGTTGCTGTTGTTTTGGATACAGGAAGATGAAGTGGAAATGACTGAGTGAGAGATTGCGTTTTGACATTCTCTTTGCGTCAAGACATTCTACGTACATGACTGGTTTGATCGGGATATCCCAACTGAATAACCCTATTTGTTCACACAAGTTAACGGGCTATTCAGAGTGTTTCAGTAACTGGAATATGTACCTTATCCAGAATTGACTGCATGTAAACAAAGTCACTGTCCGGGCAGGTAAGAGTCCAGCAAAGGCAGTGGTCCAACAGGCCACCGGAGCAGCTTAAAGCAGAGCAAAAACCATAAACAGCAGAGACAAATTGTTGACATTTACCGGCAAAATACTGTCCATAGTGGCCGCAAAAATCCAAAAGGTAGAACAGGGACACAGAGGAAGAGACGAAACTAGGAAAAAATGGATAGCAAAGCACAAGGAGGTAGCAGCTCTAGAATCAGTCTGACAACTGGTTGAGTGTGGGTCTGGGGTCTGGGTGCTGGAGGTCTGGCAGCTGTGATGAGCTGCATGTGAGTGAGAGCAGTTCTGTGCAGGGAGAAACTGCAAAGACTCCCTATTCACACTGAACTCTTCATTCATTGAAGTCCAGCGCAGAACTCGGAAAGATGGTGCCAGTGTCAAAATCCATTGTTTCCCTCAAGAGCCAGACAGGAATGAAAAATAGATGAAAATAAAAACATGTATTGCACCATTTTTACATATTAAATCAAAACTTTTAAGCACATTCAACATATTTTTAACACATAGTCTGATAATTACCAGAAAATCAGTCCTTCAAAAACTCCAATTGTTTCCTCCACTGACAGCCTCTCCTGCTTTAAACTGTCTCTGTGTTCACCATTAAATCTTCTCAGTTCCAAACGTTTAGAAGAAGCAAAGCTAAAGAGTTATGTTTTAAGGTGCTACAGGAGTGTGACCTCTTCCTCCTGCTCTGGTATGGACCATCAATGCTAAATGCCACCTCCCTGGAAGTCTTGGTGCTCATCTGCGGAACGACTAAAAGGCCAGAGTCAGGAGGTCGCCGGCTCCTTCAGTGAAGCAAATCCGAGCAGAATCACATGACCGTCACTCCATAAAAGATAATCATCTCTTCTCCTTGCCAACAGCATGACAATTAATATTATACATATATATATATATATAAATAAATATATATGTTTATTTATTTATTTATTTTTAAATCAACGGCTATGTTTACATGCCGTCATTAAGCCTTTTCTAACCGGAATATTGGCAATAACCCAGTTGTGCATGGCCATAGAAACACCAATAACCCATTTCAATAACCAGAATATGCTCATATTCCAATTAATAAAAACCCAAATATTACCCCTGAGGTAACTCCTCGAACCTGAATATTTGATCATGTATACGCCCATCGGAATGTCCCCATCAAAATAAACATGGATGTGTGTTCTGCGCATGTTCTATTCGCAAGGAATATTTGTCTTTTAAGTAAACATGGCCAAAGGCAAGAGCAACACCACACCATACTTTTGGAGTGAAGGGGAACCCAATCACTTCATAAGTGTGATGAAAGACACAAACATCATGGCAGTACCCGGATGGAGAGATCCACAAAAAGGTGAGCGTAAGGTCAAGGAGTTCTCCATGCGACGCTGGTTTGATCGAGATATCCCACTTGATTACAATGACCATGTATACAGGAATAACCCTGTTTGCTCACGCATGTAAACGGGTTATTCTCAATGTTTCAGTAACCGGAATATGTACCTTCACCCGAATATTAACAATAATAATAATATTAATAACTTTATTTATATAGCACCTTCCACAGGTAGAAACCACAAAGTACTTCCCAAAAGTTAAAAGTTAAAACAGTAAAAAAAAAAAAAAAGATGAACATAAAACAATGGTGTATAAATTAACTGCATGTAAACGTTGACCGCATGTAAACATTGTCAATATCAGTCTTGTCAGTGAGCTGGTTTGTGTGTGTACGTGCTCTGTCTCAAAATATTTTACAACACAGCTGAGAGTGATGCTGCCAAAGTGCATAATAATTTGGTAAACTCGAACCTCTGACACACACACACACACACCATGTCTCATCCAGTGCTCTTGATTGCTAGGTACCCCCCCACCACACACACACACACACACACACACACACAAACACACACAATCCCACCAGCATACTGCCTTCCACTGAGCCATGGAAATGTCAGGGGTCAAGTTTACATTGGTGCCGAAGCGCCGGTCACCCTGGGCCATCGGAAAGGTCGGCAGCATGTCGGCGGCTGCTTGATATTGTTGTTAGGAAGGCGCTCATGAGTCACCGCTCCAAATCCTCCACGTTACATTAACATCATTCTGCGATTTCTTCATCCCTCTCCCTCTCCATGCTGCTGCCTCTGTCTGTTGCTCGTCTCCAGATGCCATGTTGACAGATTTGTCCCGTGCCGGGTGCGAAGGAAAGGTCACTTCTGGCAGTTGACACATTGGTCCTCCTTTCTTTGTTCTTCATGTCCGGTGCAGGTGAAGGATCGAGCTGTATAGGGGCAGTTTATCTCTTACTTGGTAACTTGAGCAAATTCCATAAATAGCACACAGATCGAAAAGAAATCCAGGATTATTATAAAGTTTTGTTAAATAGGTATTTGAATTCAAAAGAGCTGATGGATTTTACCGAATTTCTGGAGCCACTAGGGTCTTTATGTACACATTGATGAGGAGTGGAGGTTTCCTTTAATAGACTCCTCTGCCAACTGTGATGATGCACTTGCGTCGTATCAGATTTCTTGTAAATACAAGCTGCAATGGGGGGGGGGG
>CAESWR010000212.1:475855-490166 GCA_903171835.1 Mullus surmuletus | reverse complement strand
AGATTGTAGCTTTATCGAACTCTGAATGGCTAAATGCAATAGTGGAAACACTCTGAAAGTGCTCATCATCGATGTATGACAGACAAGGAATTAAGGGAGGAGGCGAAGGACCAGGAAACAAGGAAAGGAAGAAGTTACAGTGGCCTAAATAGTGTGGGGGAGGGCTTAGATGTATTTCCCTGCACATCCATATGATTGAATTCAACTCAGGGATAATGAAAAGGACAAAAAAAATCTTTCCTGTTCTTGTTTGTCACCCCTCTCTCCATTCAAAAGATGTCTGGATGGTTGTTAACACCCCCTCCTCTCCTTTGCCTGATGGGGTGAAAGAGATCCGCTGCTCTCCGGGACAGAAGAGACCTCATTTTTATATGTGAACGGCTGTGAACACCACTGAATGACACACTACAAAGGTTGGATGTGCCGCTGCCCTTTCTCTCTTAAATGGTACATTGGCATTTAGCTTCACATGTGTCAGCGGAACACACACCTCTCAAGTATTTGCACCCAAAAAAATGTGGGGAAGTGTGTACGTGCACATCAACACAGAGGATTTTTATCTCCTCCCGGAAACCAGAATGAAAACTATGTGTGAGAGAGAGCGAGAGAGGCAGAGAGAGCCAGAGAGAGAGAGAGAGAGAGAGAGAGAAGGGGATAAGACAGGGAGCAGCAAGAGAGCAGATTCACATGCACATTACATTTCACAGAAAGACAATTTACATTTTGAGTCCATATTATGTTAATTTGGAGTGGCCCCTTCAGATAATTCTATTACACAGATAGCTCTCCCATGTCGTCCGGGGCAGAAACATCATTTCACCCAGGAACACACACCTGCTGACGAGCACCGCAACATGACGGAAAACAAGGGCCAAAGCCAAGTGGGTGTGCATCCCAATCATGTTTGTGTGCGCCAGGACGGGTGCGTGTGCTAACAGATGCCTGCAAAGTGCAACTTATCCAAACAAGTTGTGATCCAGTGAAACGGTTTATCACTTTCTCCTTCAATAGGAGACTTGTGCTCTAATACCAGACTGCAGCTCCTCAGAAAGCACATCAGCGCCGCAATCCCACGAGCGGCACACCCTGTAATTCACTGTCATTCTCTTAGAAGCCTCTATGCTGGCAGTGCTGTGGCCTGCAACAATGCCGCCTTGGAAGACATCGAGTCCAACACACTCTTACAAGACTTGCTTAGCCTTTCACCCCAACTCCCCACGAAACAGAAACTAGAGTTGAGAATTATGGCTACGTTTACATGCATCAATATTCGGATGAAGGTGCATGGTCTGACTACTGAAACATTCAGAATAACCTATTTACACTTGTGAGCAAACTTGTGAGTTATTCCTGTCTACATGGTCATTGTAATCTATTGGGATATCCCGATCAAACAAACGATGCACAGAGAATGTTTTAACTCTACGCTCACCTTTTTGTGGATCTGGCTATCCCAGTACTTTACACCGTCTATAAATACCATGATGTTTGTGTCTTTCATCACACACAAACCATTGGTTTCCTCCTCAGTCCAAAAGTGTGGCGTGGTTCTCTTTAGGCCATGTTTACAAGTAGTTCCCTTAACCAAAAGACCAAGATTCCTAGTAGAAGATGCGAGTAGAAGATGCCCAGAACACACATTCATTTTCCTTTTGATGGGGACATCCCAATAGGCGTATACATGATCAAATATTCGCTTTAGAAAAGGAGTAACATTAGGGTTTTTTTTTAATTCCAGTCTTGAAATGGGTTATTGGTGTTTACTTTGTTGCACGCAACTGAGTTATTGGTAATATTGCGGTTAGAAGGCTTATTTGACTGCATGTAAACGTAGCCATTGTTCCATCTACTCAAGGGAATTTATACACCACTTGTGGCAGTAAGTGTAAGTAAAAGAATCAAGACCAAATATGAAGGCTATATTTTTTCCCCCTCAGAAAACAGCAGTTTAGCATATGAGACAACAACAAGCTGTTATACACACAACTAATATACAATGCGCAGACACATAACTATTAATAACACAGTTATATTATATTCTAGTACTTGAGATATTTACAGCTGGATCATAATTAGTTTTTTAAGAATGACCAAAGTTGCTGAAAGAGTTTGGTGGGCCACCACTTCATCAAGCACTGTGCTACACGTAAATAATCAGGAGAAAAGTGGAGGTAAGATTATTGCTTAAAGACATCTGGAACCCCATTACTTTCTCACTACCGTTTATCTGTGGTAAAGATAGAAAGATATTAAATTCCATTTTTTTACCTTCCATATGACTATATGAGTTATAGCGATGTTAGCGTCTCCATGACAGGTTACTAATTATATCGAATATCGAATATCTAATCACCATCATGTACAGGCCTTTGTGTGTGTTAATTACCACACATATGGAATTTGCCGTGTCTGCTGTCACCTTTCTGCCAATGTGAAATGTACAAGTATGTTAGCTAGCCAAGGGAAATGGAGTGCTGTCTCAAATCGCGGTCCAGAGGGGCATTTCTGGCAAAATAATAATGAAAAAAAAAGGGAAAATTCCACTTATTACTTAACCAACAGATCAACAACATGAACCACTAACACCACTTCTCAAGGTTTGAGGATTTAAAAAGATTGGACGGTCTACCTGCAAAGTGACTGACGCCTTTATTGTGCTTTGTACTGAACTTTCACAACATTTTTTCACACAAATTTTAAGACCCAATCAAGATGACGTGGGTAAACCTGGAAGAGAACACCCAGTTCGGAACTCACACTCACATTTGCAATTCAAAATACATTGTCCAAAAATCTCCTTGCAATGAGTGTCCTGGCCACAACTAGCTATTGCACCAGCATACTTTTTTTGAGAATATACACTGTCAAACATTCTGACAATGTAGTGTTTTGCTGGAGAAAAAAAAATCCCAGCCCTTTCTCGGTGGCCTGTCAAAAGGCCACTTTCTTCGGCCCCTCCATCTCTCTGAGCAAGTAGGGATCATTAATGAAGTGGCCTTCTCATGGATATTGACTAGCCTGTCAGCTGGCCTGCCACGCTCCCTAATAGGAGCCATTGGTCTTGGCTTAAGACCTGACAGAGGAGGGGCTGAAAAGGAGCAAAATGAGTGAATGTGTTCTTTCACCCCAAGGTAGGTTCAGGCTCTCGCCTTCGGCCGGGAAAGTCGCAGAGATAGGTGCAACGCTTCTCCTCTTCATTTGGGAAGATAAAGCCACCTCCATAGTGTGTGTGTGTGTGTGTGTGTGTGTCATCTATGTACAGCAGTCATGAAGAGCTAAGAGTTTAAGTCTTAAGAGTCTAAGGGTTTGCTCGGATTCTTTTTTTTTGTTGTTTTTATATGTAATGATATGACATTTTAATATGAAAAATGCTCATATATAATTTTTTGATGTGGCAAAGATGCGAAAAGAAATGTAGTCCTGTTGATGAAACTTAGTTTGAACTTAATTTGTTGTTTGTTTATAAGCTTGTGGATGACTGTAGCTGCCTGTTTAATGTGTTGTTTGGATTTGAATAGATCAAATGATAACCTGATTAAGGTTAATGTAGCACAGGGGTCACCAACATGGACCCCACAGGCACCAGGTAGCCCCCAAGGACCACATGAGTTGTCCACTGGCCTGTTCTAAAAATAGCACAACTCACTTGCAAGCTGCATCTAAAATTTGATTTTATTCTGTCAGTATTCTATTTTAATCACGCTTGCATTTATATTGATTTGAAAATAAGAATATCTTTTTTCTAGAAAAGCATTAAAAATATATTTATTATATATGAAGTTTAGATACGTTTAGGTGAACTCTGACCTATTCAAGTTCAAAGGTCAAAGCAAATTTGTTCTTTCAGAAAAGTGTATTAAACCGGTAGCCCTTCATATGACTCAGTACCCATGAATGGGCTCCCAGTATTAAGAAGGTCGGTGACACCTGGTATAGAATATTTAAAAGCACAGCCTCACACTGGACTTTCAGCTCATGACCGAGGTTCTATGCAGTGGCAGCCAAAAAACCTGTTTGAACATGTTTCAATCTTCACTGAATTTGTATGATGAAATTTGTTCAAGCAAAAGAAAAGCAGCTTACCTGGGGCGACAAATGTCCTGACAGGTGTGTGATAAACGGGACCTCAACATCGTCCCGGTCTTTATCAATCTTTCGAATGTATCTGTACACCTTGAATTATCACAAAGTAAGGGGCAGCGTTCTTGCAACTGAATTAATTTAATGCTGCTTCTTTGTGATCTGCATAAAAAATGTTTTTAAAAAGGGACATTTTGCTTCTTTGTCATTTTCTGCAAATTTGATTTTCGATTAATGATGTCCATGTCTCACTGAAAACTGAAGAACTTGCAACAACTAGTGCTACCTTGAACTAAAGAAGCATCCTGGCTGAGAGGTGAAACATCTTCACAGAACTCTCTGAGGTCCAGTTGTCCCGGCTACGGGCAATCAGACAAAGATCACAGGTCCGTAGTTTCACTTTTTGGTAATTAGAAATAGCTGCTGGTTGAATGCTGCTTGCCAAATGTTGTACTGGCAGTCTACAATGGTGCAGCAATTTCTGAAGTCCTGTGAAATGTGTTGGTTTTTTTTCTTTTTCTGCATTTGTGGCAGGAGCTCAGGCTCGGCCAGTCGGAGGTCGTTTCTGGGCCGCACCGCCATTTGAATAGCTCTGAGTTAGGCTGATGAACTTCACCTTCTATTTGCAGCCTTTGGACTCGCCAGCTCTGCCAGCAATCAATAGGCTGAAGGACAAGGCTGTCAGATAAAAAATGAGAGACCTCTTGCTTTCTGGCTGGCTAAGACAGTGGAGAGGAGAGCGAGAATCGTGGTGAGAGAAAAGCATTCAAGATTGTGGACATTGATTCCAGTGGGGATTCGGAGTGGCGGTTCGGGTCGGTCTGGACCTAAGCAGGACCATGTGAAAAGACTCAGTGCTGAGGGTAACACTTAAAATAATGTCAGTTCACATCACCTTAATCTTTAGCACTCACTACACATATATTACCTTAAAAATTCAAATGAATGTTCGACTTTGTTTACACATTATACTGTAATCAAATAGATCAAATTTATACCACTCTATTATTAACTCTATTATTAACTCTATTAACTCTATTATCACACAATGTGTTTAATAAATCCTGTGACATAGTATACATTTAAGTGCAACCACAAAAAAATGAATAACCAATCAATAAAGATAAAAGCTTGTTCTCTTCTAGGTTCTCATCTGGATCATCTGAGAGTATTTAGCACGTTTTTCTATGTGGGAATTGTGTGACATTTAGTGAGTGAGGTTCAAATACTTGCATATACAATTTACATCAAACTGATCTGAAAAAAGCAAAATGAAATGATGGATGTGAATGGAATTAATTTTACTTGTGTCAAATGTCGCGAAAAGTTTTCTCTTAAATCTCGCACAGGAGATGCTGACATCAATATTTTGTCCGTGATATCCCCGATGTGAGTTCACATCAGCCCGTATGAATGTAACACAGCAGCCTCTCCCGCGGCCCTGTCCTCCTGACTAAAAGCCTTTTTGACATGAATTAGCATGTCGTCCTTAAAAGGTAGACGGGTCCAATTTTCCTCTGAAAGGTCTGTCTGTAATAGGTACTTCTTCACAAATTCCTGCCTGCACTAACCTTGAATAAAGACCCATGTACTTATTTTTTCCCTCTCTCTTTCTCTTCACCTCCTTCGCTTCCTTTTTTCCCCTAGCTTTATCCTCTTTGAGTGTGTGTGTGTGTGTGTGTGGGATGGGGGGGACAATGCAATACCAACAGGGAAAAAAAAACTTGCCATATCAAGGCATATGTTTAAAAACATAACAACAAAGATTTCATTTCCATAATGCATTCTAATGGATGGGTGATGCGTTTCAGCAGGTGAGACCAGAGAGCAAAGGCTGCTTAGACAAACAGAACAATAAACCTGACAAGCACCATTATGCCATAGATATTACAGGCTGTTAGGGGATGGAAATGGTGATAATTAGCTAATTCAGCTATAATCTCATTTGTTTGGCCTCACCTTTTGCTAATATCACTTTGACCTCGATGGCGGAACATTCCAGATGGCATAAATGAGAGTGTCGGGATGCTAATTTATTTTGCATAAATATATGTGTGTTGTGTTTATCCTTGGTGGGGAAAATCCAGTTTGTGGGCTGAAGCCGTTTGTTTGCACTATCTCCCCATGATCGGGGAGCAGTTCTGTTACATTTTATAGCAAGTTTTAAATTTGTCTTTGTCCCAGCTCTTGTGTCCAGCTCTTACCCTCAATTGCTTTTTTTGTTTATAACTTTTTTATTATTTTCCATGTCAACTAACTGCTACAATTTGCTAAACAGCATCTCATGACTTTTTCTCAGAGTTATAATTCAGGGAATGCATGCCACAAGTTGTGGAAAATTTCCATCGGATGTTTTGCTTGGGAATATTAGAAATGTCAAGGTTTTGTTGCGATGACAACCAGTCACAACTAGTCAGCAGCCATTGAAGACAATGAGGTCCAGGTCCTTGATGAGTAGAAGGCGTGGCCTGAAGAGAAGCTAAACTAAATATGTTGACATTTTTGAATGGAGTTTTTTTGGGGTGCTGAGGGGACATAAGGAATATGTTTCGGCTATTATAAATACCTGAACCTTCTTTTATTTTTTCAACATTCACAGTTTTTGTTAACCATTAAAGTTCTGATTAGTGTGACTTATTAATGTTGTATCAGGCATATTAGCATGTATATTTGCTTATTACGAATATTTTTGCCTATATTCATGACAGTTAGACTTAGTTAGGGAAGATTCCCGAAAATGTCCTGAACATTTATTTATAATGTAATTAAAAAATATTGCATTCGACATTTTTGCATGCATGTCTGCTTATAATATTTTGGCATGAGCCAAAATGCTTCATATTTAGACATGTGTAATTTCCCAAAAATTCTTGTTAATTTCCACCGATTCCGAAAAGTCCCATGGAATGTTTCAAACTTTGAAAATTGCCGGAATTTTTAAAACGTACACACTCTACTTAATGAAATGGTATCTCGACCAAACTTGTACTCATCTTAATAGTACTCAGTCGCAACTTGGGTACACTTTAATATCCATAAAGGATCAAATGTCCACATACTTTGTTATGAAATAAAATGTACACCTCCTAAGATGTTTTATCATCATTTGACTTTATATTTATTATTCCATCAGTTACTTGTCTAACCAAGGAGGCATGAGGATCTAACATATATGGACTAAAGATGGAGTGCTATTTGCTTTTTTGGAAGGTTTTCAACATCCAGTCCTCATATTCACCATGGATTCCCACCAACCTTTCAGCTAGATACCAAATAAATACTGCCTGTCCTTGGCATGCCACTTAAGCTCTGCCCTCTCATCATACTACGGCCTCTTCTGGCTCTGAAACAACAATGATGCCGACGTCTAAAGGAGCCAAACATGAGACTTCGCAAACCAGTGGGTGACGTCACCGTGGCTTTTTTGTGCATTCTCTAGGTGAAGACGCCTGATGTGGTGCTGCTGTTATTTTTAACATGTGGGATCAAACCTCAAAAATGCAAAATGACTCAGAGCTTTTTGGATTTCTTCAGAATGTGAGTGTCCTACCAATATACAGTAATTTGTAGTAAAACTATTGTTACTACTTTAACATGTTTTGTTTACAATTGAAAACTCACTTTTTTACTGTTGTTATATAATTTATTTAATTTGCATAACATGTTCTTTATTCCAATGATCGTACATATGGTCAACGCAACAAGAGCACACTTTCCACCACCACGCACAATATCTACACATAGCTCTTTCCCCTTTCACCATATCTGTCGGTGTGCACATACCAACATGTGCTTTATCTCTCTCATAAATACAAGCAAACGCAAACACTGAACGCTGCGTTTCTGAATGCACACACTGCCTTTGCACACAAATTGCTCCCCGTTCCTTGCAGATTCTTCCACACTGTAATCTGCTGTTGACCAGGCACATTCCTGCAGGCTGGGCCACAGCACATGGTCCTCAGTCTCCTCTCTAATAAACGCTCCATAGGCGCTGGGCTGCAGGCCAGAGTCCAGGCAGGGGGCCGATGGGGGGGTGAGGAGGTTGAGGACCATGGTTATGTGCGTGTGTGTGTGTGTGTGTGTGTTTGTGTGTGGTTAGACCCAGGTTTTCTTGCTGGCCTTTCATCCCGTGCCAGCCCGGCCAGGCTGTAAGTAGGGGTTGAACTCCAGGATTTATTGGTTCCTCTGGTTCTCTGCTTCATATACGACAAACCCCAGATGCGAGGATGGAGGCAGCAGTTTACGATCCACATCCCCACTGCACTGCCACCGGATGTGGGTCAGAAAAACTGCCTCTCTTTTTGTCCTCATTTGCTTGGGAGGGATATTATATTGAAGACATAATATTTCTGAGTATGAAGATCGCTGGAATTCCTTTGTTTCTTGGATACGCTTGGAAATGGAACAAGTGTTGGAAACTGCTGCTGCTGCTGCTGCTAAAGTGAAGTTCTCCTCCGTGCAGGCCTATATTATCATCGTTCAACTTTGCCTCTGAATTCTTTCTTGTGGTGATCACTGGTGGCTTCTGGAGTGTTCTTTCACAGGCAACACATAGGATGAAACCATCGCAAAGTAGGCCTACCGGTAGCACCAGTCCAGACGCATGCAGACCCCCGTTCACACATGAAGCAGGTCTTCAGAGTTCTGAATTTTAGGATGTGCTTGCCTGTCTCACATTCTGTATTCCTCACACAACCACACAGTGATATCTCCCAGGACAACAGCAGGACAGGGGAGAGGGCTGAACATGCTCATATCCAGATGTTTTTAGCCTTTTTAGGTCAATGAGCTCACACTATGTGCAATGACAGATAAAGTGGGAAAAAAGATTTATATTTTCTCTCTAGTTTCAGCAGCAGGTCCTCAGAGTTGTTGTCATACCCCATTTATCAGGTTGTAACTTTAACACAGTAACCATGCAAAAACCAAACTTAAACTTAAAACACACTTAAACTTGCTTGCAAAATATGTTGCCACAGTGAGTAGTGTGTTCCAACTGTGGATTTGATAAACGCAAGGAAGAATTTGGATGGATGCGTCATCAGCCTACTGGATAATGTGTTTTGCCATAACTGTAGCTGGTGTGGAAGAGACGTTGGGATGGGAACATTTTACGGCTGCTAATCATTCAATGAACAGACACACAAGTTTGTCGTCGACTCCACATTTATACACAATTCTGAAATCGGTTTGGATCGTGATGGCAGAGTGTTTCCAGAATCAACAAGCCGTCATCACCAGCTTTCATCATGTTCAAGACCAAGTTGGCTTTTTATGAAGTGTCAGTGTTGCAACAACTATTTTCAACTACGGTAGCTAATAAATCGACTTGAGGCTGCTTGGCTAGAAGTAACCAATGATGCTAAAATATGAAAGTCATTACAAACTTATTGAATTTCAAGCACAATGCAATGACAAAAAGTTATGCCAAATTATGGCAGATTAAGGTAGTGTTTCTCTAACAATGGGTACCAGTGAACGAGACTTGTGATGTCTCGGGGCAATTAGATAGTTAACGTGACATTGTGCACCACAATACAGTGTAGTTTGTATAAACAGAACCGCAAACCTAGAAAGAGTTGATGATTCACATCAAACCCAATACCAGAGGAGCTGCTCTATGTGTTTAGAAGGGATTCCTTAGCCCCTATCATGCACCGCTGTCTGATCTTGGGCGCTCTGTGTGTGTGTGTGTGTGTACGTTTATGTGTGTGAGTGTGTGTAGGTGCAGCGGGATCGCAGGAAACAGACGCCCATGGCAGCGCCCCTGTCCGTGATGATTCTATATTCAAGTGATTCTGATGACATGACGCATTCACGTAGATTTGCGGTCGCCATGGAAACAAATGAACAACTATTGTTTTGTTGTTATCCTGGACGATGATTTTCTACATTCATGAACACACAACCCAAAAATACTAAGTTTTTTGTTTGTAATCAAAAGTAAGTGGATGTTTTATTTTGTAGCCGCATCCAACTTCGTCTTCTGCTCGAGCTGCGCTGAACTGATCAAAAATCTAAAATAAATAAATAAAAGATACTCACAGCTTATAGGGAGGCGGAGGCATGGATGTAGAATCAAAAGTTCTTAGTATACCTGTACATCCATGGGCGGAGGTGGTGGTGGTGGTGGTGGGGGGAGGTGGGTCACTTGGCCCTGGGCGGGTCAAATGTCAAATCTAGGTCTAAGATGGCCTTGACAGTGACCCTCTTTTCCCCACCTTGGTGCTCATACACACTTCAACCGCAGCCGTCCTCCATGCATCTTTTCTCCTTGCCATCCCTCCCTCGCCACGTCTATCTTTGAATACAGCGGAAGTAGACCATCTGCACTCGCTCATCGCTACTCCAAAGTCTGCTCCGAAACAGCAACAGGGCTGAGGAGAGTCTCTCAATGACTTTCATTAGCCAACCCCCCCACTCTGCCCCCTCCATTTACACGTGCTGCTCCCCTCTCTTGTGCCCCCTCAGCCCCCATCTCCTTTGTGCTGTGATATGAATGCACTTTGATGCTTAATAAGTGGCTCTGTCCTTTTTGACATGAGCAGACTGTGCCTGCCCTGTTCAGCCAGTAATTAGCATGCTCTCCTTAGTTGCCGTCTACAAATTAGACGCCACTCTTCCTCTCTCATCCTCTCTCCCTTCTTCCATGACTCCTCCATCTACAGTTACTGCCTTTTATCACTTTTTTTCCCATCTTTCTAAATTGTTTCAACTTCTTTAAAGACCCTCTTGCCCCCTTGGTCTCTTTGCCCTCCTGCTATCATGTCGGGTCGTGTTAATAATGTGCAAGATGTGTTTCATTTACCGGAAGTTCTCCTTATGATTAAATGTCCAGCTGGAGGTCCTCCTCTCTTTATTTTATTCTCCCATGGTGTGGCCAGACATGATCATCCAGAATATTTCTAGCACAGGGTTGCAGGTACAAGGGGCATCGAATATGAGAGAAAAACAAACATGGGTGTACGCATGATGATATTAGTGTGTGCACACGTCATATTCGATTAAACTGTCTATATTTGGCACTCTGTCTTACATAACTGATTAGTCATTATTCAAACTAAAACAGTTAAATCCTTCCTCGATACGTGGAAAATGGATTATTCCAGGTTAATCTCTGCGTTTAATCTGTTTATAAAATAAAACCAATTCCTTTTTTTTAATCCCATAGATTGCTCTAGATTAAAGTAACTAAGAGTATGAAATATTAGTGATTGGATTCATGTTCATCAGTGAACCAGCACTTTGATTGTGTTAGGGTCCGATTTGACTTGTTTTGAAGTTTGGACATGAGAAAGTTACCTTTTTTTATTGGATCAAGGCCTCTTGATTACCTCAGAAGCAGCAACCAAAAAAATAAATAATCAGTATGTTTTTGAGTTCTAGAGGTCTCTTAATAGAAAAGTGACATCTGTGGTCTTATGGGTCAAATACGACACTGCAGAGTAAAAGTTGCCGGTCCCCCCTACCACACACACATACACACACACACACACACACACACACACATACACACACACACACACACACACACAAACACCGTGGAAACACATTTTCTCACTGAATATTGATACATATTGATGAAAAAGGAACCTAAACATTAACATGTAACACAGGCGTGCTTTTTTTATTTACCATTTTTTGGGGCGGGGCATGATCAAATCTCATTCTGCAGCAGCTATTTCAACATGCGGAAGAGATTGACTGTCTGTGAGGGTGATGATTATATTGTTGGCCTTCAGTGATGAGACAGTGATGAGAGAGACACAGACTGAAGTGAAATTGAGGAGACTGTGTCTGATCCTCAACAAGAGGCCACATCCAAAAAGGAGGACCCAAGCAACTGGGGTGGCACACGTGAGAAGACCATTTGTTGAGAGCCCACTAAAATAATCATATACTATGAATGTTTTATTTTCTCCTTTTTGGGGAAATTTTGGTCTGATCAGGACAGGTGGCATTCACCTCTTCGTTATCTCAAAATAAGGATGCATTTCTTTTATTGGACAGATTGGAAACACATTGGAAGATGACATCCCAGAGTGGAGACCAGTGGAATGGGCTACACCCCCACCACCACTACCACTAAGAATAATCAGGCAGAAAATAAACAAAATAATAATTCTTAAAAAACCAAGACATTCAATTGGTCAGAAAGGTTTTATCCAGAACCTACTGTACAACTCCTGTATTCTCCTTGATGGTGATATGGCATATCTGCGTGTGCTCCTTGCTGCCGCGCTCCATTGAACAACTATTTGGTTTGAGGCGATTCAAACAAGTCTACACTATGAAACAGAGTTTGTGACACAGCTGATTAGCTCGATGTATCTGTGCTACAGTTCTTCATAAAACCACATGAAGTTCCAGAGAAAAACTTTTTTCCAACCAGTTGAAGTACTGGAATTGTTTCCTGACTGCTTGCATTCAAACCAGTGTATTTCTTTGAGGTGGGGTGGCTTGTATGCCGTGAAAAACTGCTGTACGGGTCCGTTCATCTCGTGTTAGCTGCACTTAGTAGGCATGATGACCTCATATGACCCCATTTAAAAGAAAATGAAGACAAGATACCATTGAAACTGTGGTACAGGGGGTCTCATAAAGGCTTCCTTTGCGGTTGATTTTGTCATTTGTGAACAAATGACAAAATCAATATTTCCTTTCATTTGTGAACAGAATCTCAACTTCTTTGAACATTTCTTAACTGCAGATTCTGTGTCAACATTTTTCCATTTCACCCGATGGATTGGGAAAAAAAATGTTTCAGTGGGATTTTAGCGGCCAACAACAAAGAAGTTGTGTCCATCAGCACCCAGAACCCTTGTCTTTGTGAACAAATGAAGCGATGTCATAGCTAGTTCTGGCCAGTCAACTCGAGCTGCTTGCTACTCACGTGACATGCCCCATTCCCAACAACCGCATATCAAACACACACTCTCAATCTGGCAAGGATTTCCTGACACACTTTCTGCTCAACTGCTGCTGCCCACAGTGCACAGGTTTTTTTTACTCAACCAACCATCCACCTGCAGGGTCTGAGGGGGGATTTATTATGTGTCGTACTCATCTCTACCCGATGTATTGCGCGGAGTGATGAGGGTGGAGCCTGGACGCCAACATGTAAAATATGCTGTGCTGCAATAAATGCTTGCTTCCAACAATGCTGCTTCCATGTGAGTTGACTGACAGAAGTGGAGATTCTGACGTTGGTGGTCTCATGGTCCTGTGGGAGCAGCTTGCTACCCCAAGGATTCCCTGGTCCCGCCACCCAAAATCTCTCACTCCACTTCTCACTCCACCACTTCAGCAAGAAACCCAAGCCTAATTTTGCGGGCTTCCATCTACCAGAGGAGTTAAAGAAGTTAGCTACTTTTGATCTAGAATACAAGATCTTGTCCTTAAGAGCTGAGACTTTTCATTAATATTATCATTATTATTTTAAATACAAATATCTCAAAATGTTACTTTAGTACTAGTTTTCCAGATCTATTTATGTAGGTTTGAAAACCAACCGTCCAATTATTTTCATGTTAATGTGAATGTTTGTTTGTTTTGCCTCTCAGTTGAAACCCTGTACTATTTTAAGTCATCAATTTGCTTGAAAAAGACACAATTCTGTGTTTTTGCTTTAGAGCCAGCAACATTTAAGTAATAAGCAGTGAAATTAATTCACATCTTACTGAATAAGAAAGTGTGATGCGTACATCTTTAGGATCTTGGACATCTCCATGACAAACATGGACCCTCCATGGCCCCTGACGGCTGTGAGTGGATCTGCTCCTGGTGTGGGGGTGTCTGGCAAGCGGCAAAAGTGGGTGAATCTGCACACAATGCACACGCAGATAAAACCACACACTGGGGGCCTCATGTACTAACAACTACATGGATTTCACACTAAATGCCAGCGTACGCAAGAATCCCCGAAAAAAAATTCCGGATGTATCAATAAGTGCGTGTGCCGGCATCCGCGCACCTCTCCTTGATACATCCCACTCAGCGTGGAATTGGCCGGGCCCGCCCTCGTTACGCCCACCTATATGCAAGTCTATCTAAACAGGGTCGCTGCTGTCCACGCTCGCAAAAAGATGTGGAAGAAGAAGAAGTTGACGGTGTGTGAGCTGGAGGTGCTGGTTGGGGAGGTGGAGGAGAAACAAGGGGTTTGTCGCGTCAGTATAAAAAAACAAAACAATGTGAGAGAAGGTTTGACAGAGAGTGAACGCGGTGGGTT
>CAESWR010000212.1:436816-450008 GCA_903171835.1 Mullus surmuletus | reverse complement strand
CTCTCAGCGTACACTCACCTCTTTCTTTTATATTGGGCCCCCACCCCCCCACCCCCCCACGCGCCTTTGTTTCCAAATTTATTCAGGGGACAGTCCAATATTTCAATGTGCTGATGTAAGTGGTTGTGAGTCTTTTATATTAACAACCAGAACTCTTCCAATCAGCGTTATCCACCCGTGATGTCACACGGCGTGGGCTTTTATACCTTTACGAGGGTGAAATTGGTCATAGTATATAATATCAGCAATGTTTAATCCAGGAAATCTGTTCAGCTTCAAGCGTCCTACATCAGTTAAGCACTATTTTTCTCTCTTTCTTTTTCCCCCCTCCCGTGCTCTCCATGCCGCTTCAATACATCCCCTCTCCCTCCGTCCCACGATTTCTCATCCTCGCTCTCCCTCTAATTCTCTTTCTCATTTGCCTCCCTGTTTCTTCTTCCACATGCAGGAACTGTCATTATATGTTACGGCGTATCGGTTCTCGGCAGCATATGAGCCTCGCTCTCCCTCTATCTCTTTCATGTTTTTCTGACAGTCATGCATTATGTTGGAGAGACAATACCTCCTCCCGATAATGCCATAAATGAGGGAATTTACATACATATGCTCGTATATGCAACCGCAGCCTCTCGTATCTGCAGCACTCAACACGGGCTGGATTTGAGCTTTTGTGTGTGTGTGTGTGTGTGTGTGTGTGTGTGTGGATGTGTGTGGATGTGTGTGAAGTGGCGCTCCAGTGGGACCATCATTAGAGTGGATCTAGACTAATGACACAGGAAACTGATTCACACTGAGAGAACTTCTGTAAAGGCCACACACACACACACACACACGCACACATGCACACACACACCTACTACATTGCTGTTTGACAAAGAGGAAAAGAGGAATTAGACCTTTCCGCTGCCAAACGCTTCCACAAAATTATTTACTAAATTAGTAATCGCAGTTTTATTCTTTCCCTCTGGCTTCAGATTTAACATTCCGATTGTAATAATCATTTATTATAATTGTATCCCTGCGCAGGCCATCGTAATAATAATAAACTTTATCCATCCACTTATCAAAGTCAAGGTGACAAAGTGTTTTACAAGAAGTTAAATTCAAATTAATTCCAGATGAACGTCAAACCGACTCAAACCAAAAAGCAAAAATCAATCTATTGAGATTCGACAAATCCCAGAGAGAGAGCACTTGGCAACGGGAGGTAAAACTACCTTTGAATTAAGAAACCTTAGGCCAGAACCACGGCTCAGGGCATCCCGGTCAGTTACCTTATTATATTAATTTTGTACCCAAAAGTGTGATTGCAGGCAATGCAGCACCTCCACCATGCAATAGATTCTGTCTGACCCGGGGTCAACAGCTTGTTTGTGTGTGTAGGTGTGTGTGTGTGTGTGTGTGTGTGATACACAGGGGATAAAAAAAACCTCACTTTACTAAATGCAGGAACTCGGCGCTATACACTACGAAGACAAACAGGCACAGGAAGCACACACACTGAATACACCTGGGAGGCAGAGACACAGGTGGAACACTTCAGGGCGGGGCAGACAAGAAACACACCCGGGCAGGAAGTGAGGATGTGAAGGGGTACAAGTATTACAAAATAAAACAGGAAGTAAAGGCAACAAAACATGAAATTAATTCTTGAGTTCTATTTTTGGCAAGGATGAATGACGATGACCATGACAAATGTTCATTTTATTCCGTTCCCATTCCCTTCCCACAAAAACATCCTGTCCATCCAGTCGGCCCAGCAAGCCCAGTAAGACCATGCAGTAGGCCCAGCAGTTCTGCCTGGCCCTCCAGCACGGCGGTGTTGGTGACCTCTTCCAGGAAACACCAGGCAGCTCCAGTTCCTGCTGCCACAGACGGACCCCGCTGCACCGCCACATTTGTCTCTCCTCCTGGCAGTGCGCTCACACACACACACACACACATACACACATGCGCACACGCTGAGCAAAGTCCATGTAAACATCATAGGAGATTAAAGACAAATTATTTGATGAGGTATTAGGAACCCAAATGGTAACTTTCTCCAACTCCCCCCCCCCAAAAACAAAAAGTAATTAAAAAAAACCCTTTTTAATAAGCTCCTATATTAACCGTCCCACAGGGGGAAAAAAGACCTCAGCTCTTCTGGCTCAGATTCTCGACCATGATGTCATCAGCACAAGGTGATCGAAACCATGTTTGTTTTGATTTATTTGATTTATACCCCCCTAAGATAAATCAAGCTAGTGGTTTAAAAAAACAAGACGATGCAGTTTTGCAGTCAAAGGGAGTGTTTCCTCACTCACTGTGTGTGTGTGTGTGTTTGTGTGTATGTGTTTGAAACCCTAAACAAAACTCACGCACAGAAAAATGCAAAATTCTTATGATATTTTACCGACTCTGATCTATCTCTTTTGTCTGTGACCTTTTGACCTTGACTGATCGCTCTGTGTGTATGGGTGTGTGTCTGACTGTCTGAATGCATACGTGTGTGTGTCTGTGTGTGTGTGTGTTTGTGTGTTTGTGTGTGCGTGTTTGTGTGTGTATGTGTGTGTGTGTCTGTCTGTCTATCTGTCTGTCTGTGTTCATGCATACGTGTGTGTGTGTGTGTGTGTACATCTGACAAATGAGGATGTACCTGAGCCCAGTTTTTTACACTACTGTCTCCCTCATTCATTTCTAATGACCGGTCATTTGTGACCGGGAACACGAAGAGTCTACAAAAGTGGAAAACACACACAAAATTATACTAAAATTAATGAAATGTATTTTGTGTGTTGAAATCCACTTTGTGGACAAAGTCATTCTTCTAAAATTAACTACATTTTTCAAATTGGAACATAACATGAGGGTGAATGATTCATGTCTTGTCATTCTACATATTTGATGCTTTTGGAAACTGTATATATATAATATATATAAATATCAGGATGACTCTTCCAGAACATGTGGTCATGTGATGTGAGCGTACAGCCCAGCATGTCCTCTATAAGGGACAGCTGGACTGAACAGCGAGACATAAATAGTTTGAGACTTAAAGCTGAAACTTACATCTACTTGGGGGGACGCTAATGACTTACTGCATCTCAGGAGGCATTGTGGTGTGTATTCCAAGAGCGCTCTCTGGGACGTCGTTCCACACCACGAGCAACTTGTCTGATTTGGTCCTGAGGCAGCGCAGGACTGTACTTACTGTATTTCCCAAAGTTGGGGAGCCGAGCATGAGAAAACACTGAACAGATGTTTGTTTTCACAGACAACGCTCATTTGTGGAAACACTTTAATCCCCATCTCCCCCAAACACTGCTGAACGCGTACCCGGGCAGAACCTGTGAGTCAGCTCAGAGACTAATTGTGCCGCCGTTTACTTTCAGCCGTCTCTGACATCAGAGAGCTTGTTTTTAAAGAAGTTTTCAACCAGGGATTGACCACAGAGGGCTTTTTAAGTCTATTATTCATATTTTCTTTTTGAACAGATTGTTGGTGTTTGGTACGACACAATCCGCCTTTTTCTCACAGAACCCTTGGCACGAGAAGTTGATTTTTAGCAGCTTTTGCACATATTGGTGAAATTACACTTGCATGCGCACCTTCCCACCTCATTCAAAGATAATAAAGTGTTTAGTGAATTGTGAGGGTTTTTTTTACATGTATTTTGGCTTTAAGGACTGAATATTGCTTATGTACAGTGTATTTTGGGAATACATTTGTCAGAAACGAGTGTGACTAATGCTCTTATTTTGAAAATAACACAATTGCCCTCAAATTTTGTCCAGACAGGATTACATTTTTTTTTTAAGTACATAAATAAAATACTTAAGACAGCGACACAGGCGTGTTCTGTCAAACAAGCTTCAAACCAACAGGCACAAAAAAAAATCTGAAATTGTCAGTAAACCTTCCTCCCATCTCTCTTCTTTTTCCCCCATCTGACTCTTCTCTTTATTGTTTACTTTTTAATTAATCGCGTCGGTTCATTCTAAACATGTCAGAATAAATACATTTTTCATCCCCCTGATATCGGCCTGCTGCTCTGTTATTAATGCTGCGGAGAATTCAGCCACTGTTTGCAAATAATATCCTCAAATTGAATCATTGTTGCATGAATATATGCAAAATATTCATTTCAGGCAGCGTGAGGGTTGAGTGCTTTTAAATTGGAGAGATCATTCATGGCTTCACCTTTTCAGGCAAGATAAAGTCGTGTGCAGTAACATTACAATGTCAGGGGAGGGTGGAGGGGGCGTGCAGAGAGGAGGGAATGAAAAAGAGAGGGATGAGAGGGGGGGAAGGTAAAAAAATAAATAAAAAAATGACAGCAGAAAAGCAGTGCGAGTCAATAAAAACAAGGAAATCCAGTGCGCGGAAATATAAGACAAAGGAATGAGGATGGAGGGAAATAAAAGGTAATTCTGTTTCTCTGTCTTGTTCCATCACTTTGTGAGCATCACGCAGCAGGGATCAGTGTGTGTGTGTGTGTGCAGGGTGTGTGTCCTGCTCTGATATTAAAGGTTGGTGGTATTAAGAAGCCTGGCAGGTGATAAAATTTGAACAAGTGCGCGCAGAGGCCGGACCTTCTCACACATTCTCAGCTGAATATTTAATCAATCTGGGATGTTTGACGCACGTCCGGTCTTTTAAAATATTGCTGGTAAAACAAATCACTGCCTACTACTCCCTCCTTTTGTTCATATGTGAGTGCAAACAATCATGAGAGAGAAAGCACAAATTCTGATTTTGATAATGCTGCCTCTCAGAGCGACTTTCGGGCACGTATAAATTCCGTCTTTAAGCGACTCACTTTGGCACCAGAAAGGTGCTTTTTTTATCTCCGCAGACCCGCTGCTCTGGAGGAAATGCAAGTGCCAAGGAGGAGGAGGAGGTGTGACTGAAATGCACAGAATATAGCATACTCCGCGGAGGGGCGTGGCCTTGCAGACACATATGATTGTTAACATAAACGTGGTCAGATTTGCAGACTGCTACTGTAAACGTGTCCCAATGCATTTTTTATTTCCAAATTAGATGAAATACATTTGTTCAGGGGACGCCATTAATTAAAATTAAGGTCCGGTACATTTGCTCAGCCTTAGATAAAGATGATTCGATAATTAATCCATGTTCCTTTATCCTCACATTTATTTCCTAATCACCACGGCAATACTCTTATTATCTATTCATAATGAGTTCATTTAAAAAGAAAAAGAGAGAAAAAAGAAAGAATCCAGGAGACCCAGTGAGATGATTCACCAAACCTACCGAACCAAAGCGACCATTTTTTAACCAGTAAACCATCAGATAACCTTGTATACAATTTGCATTTTAAGAGGCTTTTTTTTCTTCTCCCCCCATCACACCCTCCCCCATACACACACACTCCTCTCTGCCTTCCCACCCCGCTTGCTTGCACAAATTTAAAAGTTTCTATGTCCTGTATCTAATAGGGTAGGGGGGGGAGCTAATATCCAAAAGCAAATATTATTCTCCACCCCACCTCTTACCCCTGCCCCCCCACTTTCTTCTCCCTCTTGCAGCCGCAGATTAACAAGTCTAAACTTGGCATAATCACCGGCAGAATCCAATTCCTGCAATATGAATGCCGATGCTGCGCGCTCACCAATATTTTATGGTAATACAATAAAAATGTAAAGTTAAAAATAACAGTTCTTTTTTTTTTGGTAATGTAGAAAAGGTAAGCTGAGGAGTCACGGAGGGAGGTGTGTTGTGGGGGTGGATTGAGTTGGCGGGGGGTTTGTCACATGGCCCGGGCCCCGCCGAGGGATAGGCTGTCGCTAGGAGACAGAGGCAGGGAACGGACCAGTGGCAATGATGTATTAACTGGCGAAGGTGGCTGACAGTAATCTTTGTCACTAGATGCAGTGGCTGTCTAAGTCCTGTCATTTTATGCATCTCATGCAAAACAGATGTACCCAGATACTGCAGGCCCGAGGAGGGGGAGAGAGGCTGGCTTAGCCAGGATGGAGGAGGGGAGGGGGGCGGGGGGGGGGGTTGATGGGGGTGAGGGGGGCGGCAAAAGAAAAAAAAATCGTTTTACAGCTAGAGGTTGGAAGGGCTGTCACAAAGAATTTCATTATTTTTCATCCCGTATTGAGAAGGTGGATTGTGCATATTGTAATTTTTTTGCAAGCACCATAAGCCTCTAAATAATTTGGGAAGTTTCCAGGGCAGAAGTTTCCCTTCTCCTCCTCTCCGCTCATTACCCAGAGTTCAGGGCAGAGGCGCTCAATCACCCCGACTGAAGGAAACGCTTACACATGGAAACACGCCCCGCCACCGCCGCCACCTTCTCCTCCTCCCTTCTGTCCTCCCCTCTGCTCTCTATCCACACTCCATCCCTCACCACCACCCCCCCCCACCCCCCCACAGCCATTGTCCTTGCAACTCGCAGGATTCTTCCTTCATTTCTTACACTTTCAGGTGTTCACTTTCCCTCGAACACCGCCATCCCCATTCTGTCCTGCGCGGCCACTTTTCCTCTGCTCTTCCTACCCTTTACCTTTGCCCTCTGTGAACTCTTTTTATTCATCTACATTCTGCCTCCGCTGCTTCACCTGACACCTCTATTATCTCTTTACTTCCGCCTTTCCATCCATTCCTCTCTTTTTACCAATCAGTAGAGACATAGCACAATATCTAAATGCTCTTTAGCTGAATTTTCACATTTGAAATGTAACATGACTCACACTTGACCCCACCTCGGCAGAACATTTCCTATTTATGCATTCAGCAAAGACTGGAACTAAAGAAGTTTAGTTTCCATGTCAAGATCTGGTCCTCAGCCTTCACCTGATAATTCCCCACTCAGTAGAATTGTAGTCAAACAAGATAAAGTAATCAATATTTATCTTACAGCACAGTGGCTGTGACACAATGGGTGATGCCTTTCATGCAGCGTTTGATAAGAATAAATGAAATATGGTGATAAGGTTTTGTGATGTTTTTTTGCACAATGGTTAAGGATCCCTACAGGTCCCAAGATACTGTGATTTTGAGTGTTGTTGCCCCCTCAAAGAAAAACCCTTTTCAACATCCGTCTGAGATGAAACTTTCATTCTGTTCATTTCACTTCAAACATTCCTTTGTAAAGCGAAATGCAACTGTCGCACACAAACTGCTAAATGAGGTCTAATGAGTTACTGCTTCAAGGGAGAGACAAAACTCCCCTTAAAGAGGAAACCTACCAGCAGATCAGCAGCTCAGGGTGGGCGAGTGTCTTCCTTTATCGGTTGGGCTGAGAGAGAGAGAGTTGGGGGAGTAGAGAGTGGGACAGGCGGGACAACACAGCAGATAATGGCAACATTGCGATGCAGATGAAGGCGATGGTGCTGACAATAAAGAGTGATGCCGGTAATAATAATTATTGATAGAGACTGCAATAACAAAAACAACAGTAATAACAATGATGACGATGATGATGATGATACTAATAATAACAATGTCAATAATAATAATAATAATAATAATAATAATAATACAAATAACAATAATAATAATAATAATAATACAAATAACAATAATAATAATAATAATCATAATAATACGAGGAATAATTAGAATAAATACTGCAAGGCCGAATATATTAGGTATGGATATTTGATGGTCAAATAAATAAATAAAAAAATATTTCCAGGATGTCTGCCTCCTAAGCTGTAGCTAAGATGAAGGTTCCAGGAAAGAGTCTAATAACGGAAGGCTCTGATAATTGTTCTTAGAGACTTTATGGGCCACGAGAAATTTTAAACTCTGAGACCGCAGTGTTTCTGAAAAAACTAGGAACTCTTTCAAAGAAGATAGTTCCTGACTCTGAAGTACTCTCTAGTTCAGGAGCAGAATGCTGCAGTGTAAGGGTGCTTTCACACCAGAACTGTTTGTTTGTCTGTTTTCCGCTTTAAACGGACCAGAGTTCGTTTCCTCGGATATTCCGCCTCGTTTGGGTACCAAACAAGTGAACTCTGGTCCGCTTGGGGGTCTCGGTTCGCTTGCAAGTGAACTCTGGTGAAATTCGTATGCAGTGCGAATGCTCACTGAAACAAATACAGGACCAGGCGATCTTTGTAATCCGTGAGGTTACATACCTTGCTCGTAGTCTGTGTAGCAACGGCGACATCTCGTAGTTTTTCAGTCTCAGCAGTTTTGTCCTCCGCTGCCACCGTCGTGTGACATAAAATGCAAAAGCGGTACGTTCTCTGTCTCGCTCATGGTGGTCATGGTGTTGCATGGCTTGCTGAGTGCCAAGTGCATTTGATATATAAAGAACTGAAACAAAATCCCCAAAATAGCAAACTTCATATTGTTGGGCTGGATCACCCTGCTCGGTGGATATGTGTCGATCCGCCCTGCTTGTTCGTTTATTTTGAGTCTGAGGCCGTAGATGATCTTCAAAAAATGTTTATTAATAGAAGTTGAGAAAAATTACAGAGCTCTGGGCCGGTGCTTCGCTTCCCCTAACTGATAACAGTCAGTGTTGGTTCACGAAGTCCAACTGCCTATCTCTTCCCTGACCCAGCTTTTATGTGTGTGCGCCAAATGATCACATCATGCTTTCTTCAGGGTAAGGTGTTGTTCTCTAGGGAATCAAGGTCGTCCTCATCTCCTTCTGGAGGCATCTCTCCTGGCGCAGCTGGTTGCAGTAAATTGTAGAAGCCTTTGTTCTCCTGGAGGCCTCCTCCTACCCTGTCGGTGGACACACGACTAAAACAAACACTAGTGCACATATGATACGTGGTGAGGATTACATGTTGTGTCAAAAAATGGTATGAGGCCTATCATGCGAGCCTTACAAGGGAACATACATGGTGTAATAGAGTGTGGTGGAATATTCTTACAATATAACTTGGTGCAATGTAGTGTGGTGGGATATCCTTACATTATGCTGCCCCATGTTTGCCCTTTGTATTTAGCGCTATCCAGCTGATCCCCCGGGGCAGACCATTTGTTTTTCCGGGTTGGGAGGGAGGGGGGATTTCCCCTGCTTCACTGTCCAATCAACAAGGTTGGACATTGCACATAAGGTTTTGTGCGCTTCAAAAATTGCGGTGTAAAAGCAGAGCCGAATCAAATATAACTGTGTTACACAACTATGTTACTTTCAGCTTACCACTTGAGCCAAGTCCACTTGGTCAGGTGTGAAAGCAACCTTAGTGCTGGAGTTCCTCGTACTTAATTAACAAGTTCTTATCGATGTGTCCTTGAGTAAGACATTGAACCTCTAACTGCTCCTGATGAGCAGGTTGGCGCCCGGTGAGATTGCCTCCCCTTTTGGTGTGTTAATGTTTGAGTGAAAATGAGGTATGGTTTGTAAAGAGTCCCATTCAGGTAGACAAAGCAGCATATAAGTACATCCCATGTGTTTACCATCAATACACATGAGTAATACTACACACTGCATCATTTCAGCAATACTTGTTTTTTTCATCAAGAACTTAAATTGCGGACTGCTGGTCCACATTCCCACCCCCTGAGGCCATGCTCAGTGTCCTCAGAATTCAACTGTACTTCATAAACTACACTACTTATATTTTACTCTTTTACTTCACGCTAAAGTGGCACCGTTGCGGTATCTTAATTGCAAATCTATTTAATGCTGCCGAGAAGCTCATCACATATTAACGACAGTGTACATAGTGCATGTAGACAGCAGCAGAAGGACGATATCTTTTTATCTACCTGCAATAAAACTCACCCTCTGTCCAGGCTATGAATAACACTTATACTGCCAGCTCACTTCTTTACCCAGGAGAGAGGAAACTAATGGGTGAAGGAGAAGGAGACAGAGAGGAAATTAAGAAAAATTGCATGTTTAGATACAGAAAAACAAGTGAGAACAAGATTAAATGGAATGTAAGCACTCATAAAGCTGGAGTAACAACTGCTCTCATCTTCGCAGGTTTTCCAGTTGTTATTTGTTTCACACAAACTTGAATGTGCAATGCTATGAATTTTGCTTCTATCTCCATAGCTGTATGCGAATGGCTAAAAGTATGTGCTCCCATTATTCTGGTTTCAGGCTTTCCACCAGAAAAGGATTTACTTCCATTCAGTCACAAGAGCATTAGTGAGGTCCAACACTGTAGCCGCATGATAAGGACCTTCTCCGGTTCATTCCAAAGCTGGTGGATGGGGTTAAGGTCAGGGCTTTCTGCTGGCCAGCCAGACTTCTTAAACATCAAACCGTAGTAAAAAATAAAAAAAAGATCATCCCTATACAGACCTGGCTTTGCATACAGGACCATTGTCATGTTGAGATAGGAAAATGGTACCTCTAAGTGTGGCCACAAAGTTGGAAGACGACGGTTGTCTAAATTATCACTGTACAATATAGCATTAAGGTTTCCCTTCCCTGGAACCGCCTCGACCGAAGCATGAAAAACGGCCCAGATGAATTCACTAAAGTATGTGGGTAGAGGTGTCCAAGGCTGGATTACAGCTTGGCAAAGTGAGAAACCTTGGGAACTGCAAAAGTGTAAGTTTGACAGTGTTATGAGTCAATTTTAAGTCATCATAGTTCATTCTATGGACAGAATAACAACAGTTGAAGACAGCGAGAGGAAAGTACCTTGAGGCCCCTGGCAGAAAAAAGAGCGTGTGGGTTCCTATTAACTTCAGCCTGGCCTGCAGTTCTGCCACATGCTGCATTTACTGAACATGTTAATCATATTAGGACATTGACCTAAGAAGATAAATATTGTATTTTCTGAACATTTTTTAAGGGAATCCCAAACTAAACCACGTGAAGCTTTCAGGTCAGGTAACCTCTCCTGAAACAGCGTCAAACTTAGATTGTCATCTCCTTTTGTACAAACAAACTCACAAACTCAATCAAACATGGAAAACAAGGGGTCAACCAGCATCATTTCTTGGTGTATCCTGATTTCGAAGCATGTGATTGGGCGGTTCACAGCGCTCAGTGGTCAAACAGTGAGTGCGTTAACATGCATTCAATATTCGGGTTAAGGCACTGTAGCGAGTTTCGTCTTTCCTCTTGTTTAACTCTACATTCCTTGGGATTTAACACAACCAGGATCACAGAGGACAGACTGTGAGACCTGGCTATTCCCCTCCCATTTGGAATTAACATGTCCACCAAATCTTCAACCAAAGACAAGTCGTTTCCCCACCAAGGAATAAAGATGTCAACATGAGCCTCGCCAGATCAGTTGGAGGTTCATCTGACCAACAATAAAGATCACTGGACTGGACACGGAGGTCAAGCATTGACCTTTAATGTGAACACATTCCTTCAAGACTAGAGAAGAATCAGACCTGGACTAACAAACCCGTCTTCCCAAACCAAGGAAACAACACCAGGCATTAGTCGTAAAATTCCAATGAAGGAATGGACGTCACATTCACACACATATGCAAATCTCACTGAATAAAATATGTCATCTCACAAATTTGGTTTTGTGAACCAGTTTACTACGCTGTTTAATTTTGTCCAACTTGTTGTTCGGTTGTCCAAGGGGGTAACGCTTGTTCTACGACATTCGTAGGCTAAATTCTTAATTTTCTGTTTTAATAAGCTGGTCACACAAAGAGGCACACTGACCCCTGATGACTGAGAAAGACAACTGAGAATGTACTTTTTCACATGCGGAGGCCAATTCACCCTCAAATAGACATGTGATTTATAATCTTACATACGTATTGTATAATCTATAACCTTGTGGTTTGGATACTCTATATGATACGTCGCAGACAATGTTAATAACTTTTTACATGTGTTAATGATTATTGTCAGGTAGCCAAACCAATGCATATGTTCCATTTGATTTTCATCATTTATTAATTCAGCAACTGAAATATGTCGGTAATCAAAGCGCTATGTTTACTTAGTATTTTATCCGTGGAATGTGGATAATTGTAACTCTTTGGAGACAAAACAAATCCAATGTATTGAACATTCTGGTTTTGGCAGGTTTTTCCATGTCTCCTTCCACTCTTTCCTCCACCCTTTGCTGCCATAAAATCTGCAATTCTCCAATGAGCTACTCTTCCTCGCTACACGCCCGACTGGGATAAAACTCCTGAGCATCCTTTGTTCAAGGCTTGCGTTTTTCTTTTGCCTTTTGTTTGCGCTTGCTTTTCCCTTTTTCCAAAGCTTTTGCTTTTTCACTTTTTCTTTTGCACTGGCTCTTTCTTCAAATTTCCATGCAGCTCTCTCTTTAAATTTCTTAGTAACTTCTTAGCCGCTCCCATCTAAATTTTGAGCCAGTTTTCTGTTCTAAGTATTTTGACTCTGAGTCGTTGCAGAATTTTCCTCAAAACTTTCCCAAGCCAAGTTTCTTGCCGCAACTTATCTTAACTGACTATTTGATTTTTACAAATTGAACTCAGGCAAACTTGTAACTTTTATTTTATGCTCTCCTCAGACTTTTATCTCATTTTGCCCTGTTAACCCACGTAAACAGGAAGATTCTTTTTTGGGACGTTTTTCATCTTTTTGTTAATCTTTAAGTTTTTCTTCAAACTCCAAATCTGAGTTTGAACAACGCAACTAGAATCTACTAGTCAAGGAGATCTTTTTCATTATTTTTCAAATAATCACAAAGGCAAATTTTTCCTTTACTTTCAGCTGAGTCTTGTCCCCTGACGTCTGTGCAAACATCACGATATCCTGAGAGATTCATCTGATTTTTGGAGCTACTGCGTGGACGTCCTGATCTCGCTGACTTCATCAGATTCAACAGCCTCTATGAGACGATCCTTTGGGGTTCCAACACAAAACGTCATCCTGGGTGCAAGTAAGACCTCCACACAACTCCACACAAACCGAGCCTAATGGAAGTTAATAAATGACATTAATAAACTAGATTGCGACACAAAACCGCTTTTATACACATTATTTGTTACCTTGATTTTACTTTATTTTATTTCTTCTATCTCGATCTTCCCTTCTTCCCTGTTTCACTCTTCCGCCAAACCTTATCAAGCAACCAACCATCATTTATCCACTGCTATTAGTTAGGGTTTGGATATTTTATTTTATTTGTTCATTATCTTTATTTTTCAATAAATTGTTTATATTCATACAGAGATTGTTTTGTGGTATTTCTTCTTGCAGAAATAGATCAATGTTTCAAAATGTTTTAAGGTCAATTGTTAAACAATTAATGATGGTTATATATATATATACAGTATATATACATACACACACACATATGTATATATA
>CAESWR010000212.1:420615-436720 GCA_903171835.1 Mullus surmuletus | reverse complement strand
TATATATATATATACACACATATATACATATATATGTGTTGTGTGTGCATGTGTGTGTATATATATATCATATTTTTTTTAAAACAAATGGGTTATTGGGGTTTACATGGCCACACAACTGTGTCATTGCCAATATTCCGGTTAGAAAAGACTCACTGACTGCATAAACGTTCCATGTCACATTTTGACAAGAGCCTCCCTGAACAGGTTAATAATCCAACCATGTGATGTCTACTTTTTACCCACACTTTTCCAATTTTAGGGAGAATATACGTATGCGTTTCAAGTAGAGGAAAAAGACAGAGGAAGGGGTCAGAGAATAAAGGTGTGATTGGGAGACAAGGAAAGTGAAGAAATAGCGGGAGAGGGAGAAAGAGATGTAAGTGGGCTCTGCGGAGGCCTCCGTCGGTCGAAGTCTGTCTTGGATTTCCATTCATTGTTAAGATGGATGAGATCCCAGCTGGACCGAGAGCAGATCACGGCATTTCTTCTTCTTCTACTTTTTCTTCCTTTTCCTTTTTTCCCCCTCGTATAGGTGGGCATTATTCAAAACAGAGCTTATTTTTGGTGGCCATTATGCATGCACACCTGATCAGCATGTCAGCCTGGCCTCCCTGCATCGCATGATGGAACGGCCCAATTTACCTCTTTCACCTGCCTTGCATAAAGGCACACTGAGCACACCAGCAGGCACACAATACACTGTACACCACTAACACACACACGCGCATGCTCACACACTGGAGTAGAGCTGGGCAGAATAGAGTCAACTGCAAGTGTGTGTGTGATCACACACCGATGCAGAAAAATGGATGCACACACACACCACTGTTTATTCACAAAGTGTGTATGAAAGTCTGTGCTTTCCCTATGCACTAGAAGTGTCAAATGTGGCACACTCACCTAGTGTACTCTAGATGCACACACATACATGCAGGTCTCCCACATGACCTCCTAAATATGTCAAAAGTGAATTAATTTGCAGGTCAAGACTAAATCTCAACCTCTCTCTTACACATACTCTGTTGCCAAAGTAGTGGGAGCCATTTTGTCAATAAAATCAAACAACTGGATCCATAAAATTGGCTTTATTTGTCGTCATGCATGTATGTGTGTTAGCGCTGCAGCTTTCTACCCAGGGTGTATCCAGTACTATGTGTATTACGGAATGTAAGTTTGGCCTCACTCTGACCCCTAAGTATAGGATTTACATGTCATCCCAATCCGACTTTTCTTTTTAATTTGGTTGCAATGTGGCTTGGCCAAATTAGCTACAGCCTCCCTGATGCGTTTCCCAGGCTTGTATTTATGTTCTTACTCATCCTTTCAAAAATGGTTATCCTACAGCACCAAAGGTGCAGCTCAGATCTTAAGATATGGATCTCAATCGACAGTTTGTTAGCAAGCCGACTGCTGCCAAGTATGAATTAATGAAATAGCGAAAAAATATTACACCTTGTGTCCAAGGGGGTAACAAACATGGAGCATGTCGGTGGTGTGCTGCTACTGAAAAGGAACTCAAAAGGTAATTTTCATCCTTAATGGGCAAGCTAACTCTGACCTCTGAAGAAACTAACTGTGACCATCAATCTTTTCTGTTTCTTATGATCAACAATCACCTTTATGTAATCAGAATGATTATTTCAGAAAATAATCAAAAATTGAGACAAGTAGTGCAAGATCAGTGTCTACTACATAACAGTGCAAACAGAAGCAGTAGAAAAAAAAGAGTTAAAAGAAATCTGTGAAGTAAGGCAATTATGATGTCATGGGGAGGGATGAGGACTGGGGACTGTTGGAGATTGGCATGAGAATACAAGATGGAGGGAGGGGGATAACAGGGACAATTAGGGACAAGAGGGCAAAAAGAATGGAGGATGGAGAGAGGGAGAGAGGGAGAGAGAGTGAGATGGAGGAGGGAGGTAAAGTAAAGCCCGGTGGAGCCTCCTCTGGATATTTACGGCATCCGGCTCATCTCAGCCCAGCCAGCTGGGGAGAGCAGGTGGACCAAACAGGTCATCTCATTAACACAAACACACACACACACACACACACACACACATACACTTGCTATTGTCCTGTTTTAGCTAATGTGCGATTGTGACATGACTGTGGCCGCGAGGTTACTGGCCCACTCCCTCGTGCCCTTGTGTAAGAAACAGCTTCCATGCAGGTCGGTCCAGGTGTGTGTGTGTGTGTGTCTTCATATGTGTGTGTCACTTCTTCACAGGGGTTAAAAATACATGACCGCAGTATGGGAAAGAGAGGAGAGATGGTGTGTGTTTGTGTCCATTAATCTTAGCTGTGCTCGAGGCCAAGCCCTCTGTCCCACCCTATCACACAGCAGACCACACTCACCGCTCTGTGTAGCACATCCACACACACACTCACACACACGAGTGCAGAGAGAGCAGTGAAGCTTTAGTTGCATCCTCAAGTTATTTTATTTGTAGTCAACATAGTGTTCATAGCTGCATAAACTATGTCAATGATTATATGCTCCTGTATCATACTTTGTAATTACTTTGTAGCTATAAAGGTTCATTTTTTGTTGATGCACTTCGGTCGCTTTGCAGCTGCTAATGGTACTTCATCAACAGTCTGCAGACTGTTCCTGCTTTTCAAATAGCACATTTTGTACTAAAAATCATTGTTTTGAGTACACTGTGCATTTACATCACAATTCTGACAAACTGCAGTGCCCTGCAAATGCTCAGATGGTGAACCCAAACCGTCAAAGTGCTGAGTGTCCCACAAAGCACATTGGGGGAGGGGCCAGAGGCGGAGAGGTTAAAAGCTGGTTCTTCTCTCCATTTTACTGCTGTTAATCGGTCATGTCTTAAAGGGAAAGTTCGGATTTTTTGACATAAGGTTGTATGAGATCCTCACCATCACCCCCACAGCGTCCCGTGAGCAGGGTTCCGGCCCGGCAGAAAGTAGTTCCATGTAGTTGCTGGGGTCACACAGATAAAGCGTTTTGCTCCCAAAAAACAATGGGTGTTCAAAAGAGTAATCCATTTGCGTCACAAATTCTTAGCCATGAAAAAGTCTGACCTCACAATCACCTGGTACTATTTTCCCTCCATTTATATCAGCTGGAGGAAGGTAGACGGAAAGTAGACGTGTTGCAGCAGTCTCCTTCCCTCTCTCCTTCCGAGCACATAGACGCAGTGATACGGAGGGAAAGTACAGAGAGAAAATAGTGCCGGGTGATTGCGAGGTCGTCCGACATCAATAAGCACCCCCCACCCCCACCCCCCGGTCCGATGGTGTTGCTTCTCTCCCAAGGCCTTCATCGAGCAACTCGGAATGTGAACAGCCTCCTCCTCTTCAGAGATGACATACAGGTGATTCCACCAGACCCCAGGTGGACAGATTGGAAAGACTTTCCACAGCTCTGTGCAGGTGCTTTTCCAGCCAAAAATATGCATCCACTCAGTCCAGGCCCCCTGTCTGCCAATGCCCACCATCCTGCTGAGGCTTTTTTCCTCCTCTTCTGCCCACACCTCCTCCTGGATTAGCGTTTGCCTCTTGTTTCTTAGACTCTGTTGTAGCAAGGTGTATGGTTGCTTTTGCAACCGGATGTTGTGCTTCAGCCCACATCCCCTCAAGACCTTAGGGTGAGTCTTGAGGTGGAGTCTTGTTATAAGAAGCAAAACTGAACTGTTATCTTGCCTTCACTAAGGACCAGGGACCTGAATTGTGAAGATTTGAGGAATTACGTTGTTGTAATAGTCAGGGATGAGGTGTCGGATCTTCTGTGGGGTCTTGTATAAGACCAATTCCACGAGCATGTACGGAACTGAACGTTAGCCAGGTCTAGCCAAAGCTTGCCCTTGACCCTCTGAGTTGGATTCCCTCACTGTTGCATGCCATGCAACCTGGTCCACAAGGGACACTTTTGCACTAAGGTAGGTATTCAAAGAGGCAGCAATAATGTTAAGAAAATCCCAAGTGGTTCAGGTTTGGCAGTGGCCAGGGTCTTGCTCTCTGCTGCTGTCACTAAAGGTGGTGCTAAAGAAGGGGTTGATTTCCTCGGGACAGTTGACCACTTCTGCCCAAGCACCTTTTTATTGGCTGCCCCCCATACATAGCCGTCCTCCTCCAAGGTGGAGGCAGTTCGGAGTTAAAAGGAGTTGTAAGCCCCTCACTCTTACCATCCTCTCCACCTCATCAATAAACACATCAATCTTTACCACAATAAGGAACAATATACACTCTGGGTTGTAAACAAAAGACCTGGTTTGAAACATCAACCACATTACAAAAACTGTGCTTCATGTTTTGCTCTGTTCCAAAGTCTGTGACTGCAGCTGTAACAACAGGTTACCTCCTTCTCCATGTTAGGAAACAGATGGGTCATCTTCATCTCAGCCAGAATCTGCTGCACTAGCAGTTGCAACCTCATCATCTTCCAACATCCCTCAGTGTTTCTTCTTTATATCACAGAATAAAGCAGTCACCACCTGCGGTAATAAACATCAGTCCATCAGCCTCAATGGGAAGGTGACATCTGATGTAAACCTTTACAGTAAGATATAATTGAGGATGACAAAGATTGATCGAACGGGTCACTTCTGTGATTTTTCTCATGCAGCTGTGACAGTAACTGTTCATTCATAAACAATAGTAGGACCCTTTTCTAATAAAGTAAACACAAACACTTTAGTAAGATTACACAGCTCCAGCATGGTAAATTGCAGAAATCATTTAATGATTTGTCTACCTTTACACTAGCAAAATAAACAGTTGACATAGTAATTCCCTCCAGTGTGCAGCCAACATAGCCTGCTCATACAGTTATTTCAAACAAAATCAGTAATATACATTTTAATTGTACATGAAAAACATAATTATCCCAATTTACATTTTGACACTGCACTTTATCAATAACCCTAAGTTTTGTCCATAACATTATAAGTGAGCTTAATACTTAAAATGTGTTTGCATGCTTGCTCATTGTAATTTATATATATTGTCCCGTTACTGTTTTTCCTTCTCATCACTGTTCATTGCCGTGCATGCGTTCACAGGTGAGCCTGTGACAGTATGGCCAAGGGTGTGAATCCTACCCCCACCACCTTCCCTCACCACCACCACACCACACCCACCAGCCCAACACCCGAAGGGTGACAGCTCGGGTGTCAAAGTCTGGTAATTGGTGGTGAGGTAAGGTGTAAACAGGGTGACGGTGGTGGCTATAATCACCCTGCTGCTGGTGTGAGCGGAAGAGAGAAAGAGAAGGATGAAGAACTACTGTGACAGGGTGCGAGGTCATAACACACTCATCAGCCCAAAATAAAGTGTATCCACATGCACACACGCAGATACACACAGGAACATACATTCAAGTTTACACAAGATGCACTTTCTCAAAAATTATATAAAGCGCATACAATAAATCTCTCTCTTCCCGACTCCATCTAAGGTGTAGAGGTTTAAACATTCACACAACAGATTTGACATGTACATTGATTCAACATATACAATAATTGGCATACACATGGTCAAGTTTTGCTACTCTGAGACGTGCGACAAGAAGTATCACAGCCTATGTGAACCGTCTGCTTCCATTTGGATAACATTGGAAAAAGCGAGTGTGTGTGTAGGAGAGATTTTCTTTTCTCACCCAGAGCAAAGATCCTCAGCCCTGCATTAGTGCCAAACCAAATTACCCTCCTGCCCATCTGCTGCCCTGAACCCAAACCGTGCGCATACACACGAGCACGTTTGTTGTACCGAACGGAACAGTGCTTGGAGTAACATGTTATGTCGGACACACATTCGGGAGCAGTGAATGTAACCAACTGTGACAGGTAGCAGTAGCCTAGGCTGCCCTCTGTCCCCTCTAACCTTTCCCCCCTCTTCTTTTCTGTCCACTCCTCTTCCCTTCTCTCTCTTCAACACCCTTCGCTCCCTCATTTATTGCCCTCTGTACTCACTAAAGCCCAGCAGAGAGATGGGTGTGTGATTGTGTGTGTGTGTGTAGGTGTGTGTGTGTGTGTGTGTGTGTGTGTGTATGTGTGTTTGTTTGTGTGTTTAATGTGAGACAATGTTTGATGCTGTCCCCTCTGGTTCTCCTCAAAGACTTGTAGGCATACACCCCCATTTCACACTCACACTGATTTCAAAGTGCTGCTAAACTAGATAATTAGCAGTACAAGTTGTGGGAATTAGATACTTCCCATCCTTCATTTGCTTTCATTGTCCATTTACAGTGCTCAGGTTTTTGTATTCTATGTATTTATCTCTCTTATGCTACCAATTAAACATGATGACTTTGAGCTGCACAAAATTATGCATTTCCAAATTCACATCATATCACGTCACGTTATCTAATGTCATGTCATATCATATAATGTCATACATTTGTAGCAATTAGACACAAGGAAAACTTCCTGATGTTCTGATATTTCATGGCAGTTGTGGCAAATTATCACCACTACTCTAGATGAAAACTGTTTTAGATTCTGAGCTAACTTAAAAATGTCCTTGTTTGGATAAAAAGACATCATCCTCAATAATGATATGAAATACACTGCAAACTGAAGTATGCAGTTGGAGTGAATGCACTCTCCACCACTTAATATGTTGTATCATATCACATATCACGATTCATGCCATCTTATTTTAGTCTTATCTAATGTGTAATCACTAAATGTAATATTTCCCTTTCATGATGGTTATCACAGTTTAAACTCTAATTGTATCATAATAGACCATTTGACCGCTATTATTGTGTCCTAAATCATTTCTTAAGTCATGATATTATATATTAAAGACAATAATTATAGAGATGGTATTATACTCAAAACAGAATATTATATTTAAATTCTATTTATCCATCATTTTTTTCATTGAAATGTATCAGTTCAGTGCAACATCTAGTCTTGTACAAGATAGCATTACCAGGTGACTCAGTCAGTGTCACCTGGTAGGCGCTAAGGGTGGTTCATCTGTCCCATTTCACGATTCGATTCGATTACTGATTATTGAGGTCCGGATTCGATTAACAACCAAGTTTCGATTATTCGAGATTCTCGGTTACCAATTTTCGATTATTCAAGATTCTCGATTACAGATTTTTGCTTTTCCATTTGACAACAGTAACCCAAAATAAACCTCCAACATTTATATTGCACCATTAGTTCTCTTTTATTGTAAAACACAAATGCAGCTTTGGAACTTGTGTTCACAGCTGTGTTTGTAATACATTTCACCATGAAAACTGAAAAAAAATGTGTGCTTTACTAGCTCTGTGGAACACACAAATGACAACAAACCAGATTCTTTGCATTATTTTTGCCTCATAACAACAACAATAAAAGGGAAGGCCTCGTGACAGTGACAGACAGAACACAGTATATTGTTAAATTCATATTTCACCAATTGGCTTGGTGAAGAGCAGCGTCGAATCACAGACCGTTTTATAAGTGACGTTGTGCAGTCAAGTGAGCTGGCGTGCCCAATCGCGTGTCGTTATTACTCCGTGGCAGTTCAGTCTCGGTAAGAGCAGTGGAGAAGCTGCATGCCTGACGAGCTGCATGTTGATTTGTGTATCTTAACAAAATAAATTAATGCCAAATAATCTATTTTTTTTATATATATATATATATATATACATATATATTTGAAAATGTAATATTCGATTGATAATCATCATGACAACATTATCGTGATTAATCTATAATCAATTTCTTTCACCACCCGTAGTAGGCACCAACCTTCCCTTACGCTTTACACATGGATTTAATATCAGACTCTACTTGTTCTTGGACTTGAACCTCGCTGATAGGGAAGGCGTTTTGGACATGTTGGATGGATGAGTACAACTGAAAACATTTGATCAGGAAGTCTTCCAGATACCTCCTATGGAAGGTGTTACAGGCAGACTGAATGAGTGGAAGACCTCTGGGTAGACCAATGACAAACTGGAAATAATGGTCCATGGGACACTCTGAGCTCCCCCATCATGTATTGCCACGGAGTAGTATCTGGGCCACCAAACACTATTACAATATGCCCTGGTCATGAATAAGGGACAGAACCTATTTTTTGGATTGCTCTATGTCAAATCTCAAAATCTGTAGTTTTTGCTCTGTAGTTTCACTTCATATTCTTTAATCTCCAGGACATTCCTTTTCATCTCATCATCTTCTCTGTGCCCACTTCTTGTTCTTTTCCTCCAGTTCCTTTCCCACCATGCTCCTCTCTCTACCCAATTATTCTTTCCCTTTCGCAATGTCAGGCCCAACCCCATCTTTCTTTCCTGGCATCTCATGTCAGAGCAGGTTGCTCTGAGTCTTGTCCTGTCCGTACAGAAAGCAGAGCAGCACGGTGCTTCTCACTGGGACTGTACAAGCCAACTCCACAGCTAACCCAGATGGACAACCCCCTGTTCTGCCAGAGACTAAAATAACACAGAGACATGTTAGCATCATGGGAGGAGGCGTCGTGTGCCCCCCATAACATCATCTACTGTATTATTCAACACATTGAGCCCTCCCTCTGTGCAACACTGGTCCCTGACCTTTTCATATGAGCCTCTCACAACAAAACTAAGCTCTGTGATTCACAGAGGCAGAGGGCTGGCTTTACAGTCACTCTTTGAATGATGATTTGATCTGATCTTTTTGCCACACTTGCAGAATTACAGAATCGCCTCAAGGATGGCAATGTCGCTCAGTTGTTTCAGTGTTTGGAACCAGATTGAATAGGTCAATTCCTATTGGCTAGATTGGCAAACTTCAGGAAGACTTTCATGTTCTCCAGAGGTTACATGTAATCCCCTTTGATGCCTCTTAGTTTTTTCAGGAAACGTCCTGACACATTTTGCCATACAGTTGTGTTGACACATGGCGTCCTGAGAATTTTTAGTTTTTATTGTTAGAAGCAGGAAATGAAGACTAAAGAACAGGTACACAACAGTGGTATAATTGACATACCACACTTACTTATTACTGATTTCTGAGCTGAGCAAATACTTGGGACACAAATTCTTCACCAGCTTTTTGGAGAACTTCCAACCCATGTCAGTTGCCATCACATCTCCATTTTGTTACACTTTGGCCCCAACTTCACCCAAGTTTTGACATGGTAATAGTTAAATGGGCTGCACTTTCACTACCTATCCAATAATCAAAGCCCACCATGTGATTCCTCCATTCACATTCTTACACTGACGATACAGGCTGCTATCCAAGGTCCCAACCTCATCAGCAGCAGGTTAATTCTCTAGATTGAGAAATCAAACTGGTAGCATCCCTGTCATGAACCAGTTACATACCAGTATCCAAAACTCTTCTCTACTCCGGCATTTAATCATCACAATCTAAGATTATCCTCTGAATGTGTGTGATATTTTTCTTTTTTCTCCATTTATCAACCCCTTTATAAACAAAAATCATTTCTCAGAAATCATCTAAAGCATGTTACATATGTCAGTTGAGTGAGTTAAATTCAGTGTTGATGACCCCTCAACCATTGTGACTTGAATTGTAGAACATGTGACTCACTGGTAGAAAAACATGTTCTGTGGGGAAATATAACCTTGGCTGTGACTGAAACATACTTCAATGATGCCTGAGAAACAGCAGTGGTATATAATTTTCATAAACACAAGGCTTACAAATGCATAACAGACAATTATGGACAGGAAAATATACATGTCCTCGCAATTGCTTTTGCACAGTTCAAACGATAACACTCAATTGACAATGAATAATTGACAATGAGCAGACCTCCAAAACCACTTGACATAACTTTTTTTTCTGTTCAACAAATTGCAAAGGTTTTGGCACATCTACTGGTACTCGAATGAGTAAATACAATTATCTACCATTGTCTCAAAAATCACTGTTGTTTCTCAGTTGCACTCTCCAAAACAAATATGAGTCAACAATAGTAAACATGTCTGAGAATCATCCTGTGGTAAATTTGTAAGAAATGATGCGGCACAGGACTCAAACAAGGCTTACACTGCAACCCCGTGAAAGAAAGTAGAGATGGAGGCCCCCTTTAGGAGACCACCTATGATAGAATGGGCTGTGCAGAGCATGCTGTGTCCTCCACCTCGCATTCTGTGGTCTTCTCTCATTATAGTCTGTACACAGATATTATGAGGTGCATATACCTGCATAGGATAAAGTGAATAAAGTCATCATATTCAAAAATGTCACCAGAAAATTGTATATTAATATTGTATCCCCCACCCCTCCATTAGTAGGAACATGAGAAGTTCTTCTTTGCTTGTAACATGGGAAGTGTTTGATGCAACGAAAGCTGCCTGTGTGATGTTTGCGCTTTGCTAGTGTAACCAATTGGTTGTCACAAGGTTTTATTACAAATGGACCAGGGACTAGGTTTATTATAGCAGGGTTTAAATTGACATGACAGACCTAGTAAATAAACGGAGCAATGAGGAATGTTGAAGGTAAGTTTACCTCTGAAATAAAGCATGGAATGAAAATGAATGAATGAATGAAAAAACAATCAGTGCAGTAACATCTGAGTTTATGACATTCACAGTCTCTCATAAATATAAAGCCCAACCAAAAGTGTCCACATGGGTGAAATGTTCCTTTAAATGTTCCTTCAAATGCTCCTGTAGTGTCTGTGTCAATGTTAGTCAGCGCGCTCAAGTCAAATGTTCCAGTCAAGTCAAGGGAAATTCAAGCAGTCAGGTGCATAGTGGTCCTACCACACTGAAACGTTCAGCTGATGAAGATGAAGAAGGCGTGTGGGGTCCTCTTCGGGTGCTGACTATCCAGTCCTCGGTGTCAGTAAAAGACCCCACTAGGGGCTCACCATCTTCCCTCAAAAGGGAGAATCAAAATCCAATTCTAAAGGTTCTCAAAAACCCAGCCTGTATAAAGACAGGACAGGTTATTTACATGAAATTTCTCTCATGACCATATTCAGTATATAAATCTTACCTTAAGACACAATCTTGATCAAAAGAATCATTTCCTAACTTTATCCTTTTTATCTCCATGTAAGTATTTCCCACATTTTTAATCAACATGAATCATTTTTAATCAACTTGAATCATTTTTAATCAACTTGAATCATTTTAAACTCGTAATCATGAATTATTTTAAGATCTTAATTAGGGATGCAATGATACCACTTTTTTTCAACCCGATCCGATACTTGGATCTGAGTGCTTGCCGATACCGAGTACCGATACCGATACTACTACCACCAAAACAGCCCCCAAAAAACTATTAGACAAAATGCAATTAATTGGAAGACAGGTTTTATTTTATTCACTGCTTCTTACAGCGAGTGATGATAAATGAAAAATAAACATTTTTTGTGAAATTTTCTGGGAATTATTGCAGAGTTTCCACATTTTAATCAAACAAAAAATCAATTAACTATGTAGCACTGTCTCCAGGCGGGCCGCCACTCCTAAATCCTAGCTGCCACTCCTTCAAATGTATTTATTTTTTTACTTGCGAGCACTAAGGTAAACTACAGATAACTTTTACCCCTTTCACACCGAAATTCACGTGTTGATGCAGATTTGACACCAGGATAGGGCGCTTCCAAGCTTCCAGCAGTCGCGGGTCTGACACACTGTAGGGGCTGCGTGCCTGTGTTTTTCTCTGTCGTACGTCATCACGCTGAAGAATCGATTGCGGAAGTAAACAAAGACCGTGGCTATCAACACGCGTCTGCTAAACACTAATAAGGAGGCAGCGTTTCTCCATGCAGAGACACTCTGACATGTTCCCCAAACGCATGGATGTCCGTCACATCATCCTCCGTGGTGACGCGTGAGCGCAGTCGTTTTTTTTAACGCCACTTTCTGCCGACACGGAGCAGAGATGAGCCGTGGATCGGGGCCAGTACCAGACCATCGCTGGACCTTAGCTCCTCCTCCGAGGACACTTTTTGTGGCTGATTTGCCGAAAAAGGACTGAACGGACGTTGCAATGGTGTGGTCTTTGAACTTGGTATCAGTTCTTGGTATCGGCGAACTTTAACGAGTACGAGTATATTAGACCAGTATCGGCCCGATACCCGATACCAGTATCGATATCGGTGCATCCCTAATCTTAATCATGAATTATGATATTCTTTACTTCTCACATGAACTGTTGCTGATTCTGAACCTTTTCACACTTTTATATTGAATTATGGATGAAATTGACATATTAAGCAGCTCTTACGACACATTACAAACAATTCATATCAGTTCAAAACACACAAAATAAACATTACACAGTTTACCTGATAATGAATGTGCAGCAATAAGCTTGTTCGAGATGATCTGCGCCTTGCTTGGAAGGTGGACGAGACCAGGCAGCAGCAGCAGCAGCAGCGGCAGAGGGAGTTGACAAAAAGCTGCAGTCAAGTTGGACAGTTTCCAGCCGCCATCGAAGAATATACAGGAAGTAATAGAAATATTTACGTCCTGTCAGATCCATCTGTAGGCTACCTGTAGATTGTAGAACATGTTTTGATAGCTATGGCTGAAGAAATTGCGTATGCACTCTTGATCGCTGATGAGTTTGACTCTGTGAATTTTCTAATAAGCAGTTACTGTTACGTGATATGTAGCTAGAGAGTAATGGTCACTTTTCACATACATTTCACTGGATTAACCATCTTAATGGGTATATGGTACGTGGAGTGATTTTCACTGTTTAATCTCATAAATTGTAACAAATAGGAATACAGACTTTGTACCGATGAATTTATCAAATTCTTTAGGTACACAGTTTTTAGGTCATACAAAATGGATTTTCTTAAAATGATAGCTACCTTTCACTGTGGTCTGAATTTGTCAACCATAACTTTTTATTTGTTTAATGATGCCATCATTATGATTGAGGTGAAAATCAGAACGGCTGGGCCCTTGGAAGTCATATTTATTGAATAAAGCACTGATTGCTCGTTTTGATGAGTGTAAAATTAATAATAATCATTATCATCATCATTATCATCAACCATAAAAAATGTGTTTGTTAACAGATTAAACCTTCATTCCACAACATGAGATTCATATAATCCAGCGTTAAATATAAGAATTACACAGAAAATAAGCATTTTCAACAAAACGTAGTGTTTGTAGTCCAAACTAATAGCAAATCAGCTCTTTGAAGAGCCTACAGCCAGGGGGGTGGGGGGTGGGGGGGCAGGGGGCTACTAATTAACTGCTGTTCTGCAGTTTTTTTCCCTCTGTGTCTCTGTATCGCTCACCTACTCGCATCGCCGCTGCAACCGACCCCAAACTTAACTCTTGCATGAAAACGCTCTGTGCTGGTGCCACTCAAATCTTGCGATAAGAAGGCTGGTTTTACCTTAGCCGACCAATCATAATGCAATACAACCCACACCGAGTGTGGGCCGAACTCCTATGATAGACAGACTGATCGACAAAGGAAAATATTGAGAAATAAGGAAACAAATGTTCTACTGGGTTACAGGAGTGTGTGACTTACTGGTGAACAGATCACGGTGGAACAATTAACACCAAATGAGACCAAACTTTCCCTTGAGGAGTTACGTGAGAGCGAATCATACTGAATAGGAGAATGGATGTTGGGCCTACAGCATGATTTCAACTAAATCCTGGTGCTGTTCAGCTTGTTGGGTGTGTAAATATGGAAAAGTTAGTCAACATATTCACAGTGGCACCTGTCAATGGTGTGTTTATCGATTGTCAGGCTGGGGTGGGCGGGGTGGTGGGGTCCATGCATGGGAGTGAAAGAGTTGCAGACAAAAGTCTATGCACACAGTAAGTTTTACAAAGCCTTTTGTGACTGTCTGAAATAATTCAATTGCATTGTTATCTTCATGTTTGAATGACTTTCATGGGAAGAACTATTACCAAGTAGGACCCTGCAGGATACTATCGGCCCCTAGAGGCTAGCAATTCCAAAATCCGCGGTAAAACATTTTTAAGGCTCAAAAAAGAGAACACGTCCGGGGAAAGGAGGACGTCTGGTTACCCTAACCAATAGCAGCATGTTCAGCGCGTCCTAAAACCTGGGGAGGGGTACTGTTACCAGGCCCCCAGCTAGGTTTAGGGTTCAGAGAAATGAAGGTCGTAGAGTAATGGGGCCAAGTTCTACCCTTGGGTTTTTGGGCACCTTAAGATACAGCCCAAATGGGATCTCCCAAACATGCATATCTCAGCACTGGAGGCTCGTAGAGATTCGGGACCAAGTCCAGCCGTGGAAATGGGGGGGGGGGTAGAGTTACCCTAACTGTAATAACAGGGGTTCAAAGGTCATGTCCACAACAGAGCATCGTAGACACTTAGGAACAATACGAGCGCGTTCAAAACATCCTAAAACCTGGGGAGGGGCATTGTTTCCAGGCCTCAAGCATTTGCTGGTCAAGAGCTATGGTCAGTCCAAGACCAACCTTAATTCCCGTGGTAGGGTTTCTTGAATCCTAATTTGCCCCTGGCTAGGGTTAGAGTTCAGAGAACGGAAGGTAGTAAAGACATGGGGCCAAGTTCTACCCCCAGGTTTTTGGGCACCCCGAGTTCAATGACCAGGGTTTTGAGCTCCTTAGACCTTGCAAGGTTGTAGGAGAGAGGTTTTTTTGCAGATGCACATCACGCACACTTACCGACATGGTGCTCCATAGAAATGCATGAAAGAGTGGTATGCCAATAAAAAATGCTATATGTTGTGCTCATGCTCCCCTTAATTTGTATGCCAAGTTTCATAGGTAAGTGGGACAAAACCTCACTCAAAGACCATCGGGTGTTAATTAGTCGCTGCAAATTGTGTGCCGGTTGGATGAAAGCTTTATTATAGTTCGCAAGAATTTGCACATGTGCAAATCACAAAAAATGGCCGGAAAACCGGAAATATCCGGTTTCCTGTACATTTTGGAGAAACATGACGAGTGAAATTTTTGTAGATCTGATTCAGATACATGTATGTACAAAATTTCATGCAGCTAGGACAAACTTTCAGCTCCACCTGTAGGGGGCACTACCGGGCCACTTTCTATTGCTTTGATTGGGAGACTGTAAATTCTCAAATTTTTAGCGAGGCCCGACAATGCTGCAAAACCTGAGAATCTTGGAAAACTGCAAGTTTCAAGACTTTTCAACCATGGTGAGGGGGTCAAAATTGCAGTTATTTGCGGAATAAATAATAAATTCTCCTTGGATTTCAAGAGGGCCTCGCTCACTGCATGCAGTTGGCACAGGCCTTAATTACCAATACCAGCTACGACTATTATTGGCCGAGTTTCTCAAAGCTTTTTCGGATAACCCTCCCCATTCCTTGCCTGCCATAGCCTGCAAAGTTCTTAACGAGCAAATCAATCCTGAGGGTGGCCAGGGGGCACTCATAAGGTCTTTGTAACGACTAAAAACTCCTTCACACACACTCTAATCAACAATGCAGAAAATAAATCACATATGCACACATGGGTCTAGACATAGCGTGGTGCAACGCTTCGAAAAATTAGTCTCATCTAACTCTCTGTCTATATGTGAGTGTAGCGATGAACACACAGCAAAATGAAGGAGGATTTTGTGGATTACTACTGAAAGAAAAGCTATCTAAGAGAAGTTTATTGGTTTGCATAGATTAGATGGAGTGCAGCACAGACAAATCTGTTGCCCTGTATGAAGTTATCCCTGACATCCAGAGGCCTCATCATCCACCATGATCCAGACTCTGATGCATCGACTGGAGCCCGAGCCTCACGTCAATAAATCCATCCCTACTCCTCCCACCCCGCTTCATTCTTCTTTTTTCTCTCACTCTCCTGTGACCGCCGAGGTGAGAGGTGCCCTGAAAAAGAGAAATGAACACAGCGACAGTCTATCATGGCAAGGTCGAGCTGTGACCAAAACTCTGGGACAGACAGACCCAGGGGTTGTGAGGGACGTTGGAAGGTGTGTGAAAAATGGGAATGGATGTGAGGACAAAGATAAAGACAAAGAGAATGGCGTCAGGATAGATAGATAGATAGATAGATAGATAGATAGATAGGTAGATAGATAGATAGATAGATAGATAGATTTTTTACAGTAGATCAGCTTCCTTCTTGCCTATGACTTTATTTTGAAGTTCACTCAAACACTAAATAGATGGTTGAGATTCACTTCCTGTCCTTACAAGTT
>CAESWR010000212.1:393668-405865 GCA_903171835.1 Mullus surmuletus | reverse complement strand
GGGGCGCTGGCTGATGTAAAGTGCTTAAATACAAACTTGAAACTAAATTCTGAAGAAATAAACGCATGGCCGGAACAATCTTGGGACAAGGTCTAGAAAAGTTGGCTCTTTCAGTATTTTCAAATATTTCAATGGTTTGAATATTTGAAGGCAGATATCAGGTTAAAACAGTAACCGCCTTAAAGAATAAACATTTATAAGCTTATTAAAGAGGTGGACTCTAAAGGTGGCAGAATCAGCAAGGATTTCAACATCTTGCTTAAGACTACAATTTGGCACAAACTTCTATTCGTATCATCAAATGTTGTAAGTGAAATGTCACAACCTTTAGATTGATTGATATAAAATGTACACTGACACTGTACAACGAGGGTACAATGACAATGCAGTAATAAGTTTGCGATAGGTGTACAGGTCTTGGAGGTAGGGTGGACAACAGATTAGAAAATCCCCTTTAAAAGATAACTCAAATTGTGCTGTTGAGATTATCAGGGACAGTAAAGAGAATTTCAATCAATCAATCATAAATCAATTAGTCAGGACTTGATTTCACATGGTAATAATGCCATTACATTGTAATAGTGTGTGAATGAACTCCTATAGTTAACATGAGCAGAAATATCTAATGATCATTAAACATATTCGTTAACAGTTGCTTAGTTGCTAATTAATGTTATTAACTGTTAATGAATGTCCACTTATTGAAAAGTGTCACAAAAATATATACTTTAGATACTATTATATCGATAGCTGTAGCTGTAGCTGCAGATTTGTTTAAAGGCAAACAGTTATTTTAGTGAGTTTTATGAAATCTCTGCAGGTTCAGATTTCAGCTTTTCAGACAGTTTGACTAAAAACTAACAGAACTAATTTGAACCTTGGGTTTTTCTGCCACTAAGTCAAACAACCAGAATATTTCTGCATCACGAGGAACGTTTGCAAGCTCTCGTCAGCATTTCCCCGCAGTGATGAGCGGCTTCACTGAGCTGATACTCTTGGTTTCTTACCAAACCTCGGCCGTGTCACCCACATTTAAGCCAAAAGCCAGTAACGTCTCTGACAGATGTGAAAACTCTTTGCTCTGCGGCTCCACCACACAATCATTGGTACACCAGCCGCGGCGCTCGTAAAGAGGAAAACAGGAGAAAACAGGTGCTAAATGGTGATGCTAGGTACTGAAAATGAAGAAAACTTATCACCACTGAGAGTTTTGATTTCTTCATTTCATTGCAACAAAAAGCGGACGACTTGCTGATTACAATTTTCTGAATCTCAGATTTTTTTCTTTTTTTTTTGTAATTGACATTAGCTGTGCGATGTGTGAGGGGCGTTTAGGCTTAAACAGAGCCCTGAGCCGTTTCCATCACTGCAGATGAAAACTGTTCCAACCTCACAAATAGCAGCAATATGCATGCTGCCATTGTTGGGAAAATCAAGAGTTATTTGGCCAGCTGTGTTAGAGGGCATAATATTTCAGCATGCAACACTGGGAAACGGGGTTAACGCGTTCTGACACCGAGGAGGCGATGGATTAGAAGTTACCGTGCTGACGTGGAGGACTTTAGTGCCCGTGGCGAAGGGAGGCATTAATGCCATCGTTTCACCTCTCGCCTGAGTGGCTACGAGGATCACCACCAAGGCAACACAACTGACTTCAACCTCAGCCAGGACGATGAACCGGGACGCTCCTGTCTTGGTTTTGAAGTGTGGCCTTGCCATGGACAAATTTGCGTGTTTCATGTTTTCCATTTCCCTGTTTCTCCAAATGGTCGGCATCTGACAGTCTGGGAAATAGGGCTGCAAAGGGATGGGACATTTCTGGGAGATTTCAGGAACGTTTCCTGAACATTTCCAAGTGAATCATAGCTCGGGAATATTGGACATTTTCAGGGGTTTCTTGCCGTCAACTTAAATGAATTTTTCTGAAAATTTTGGATCAGAAATTTTCGGTGTTTTTTTCTTGTTTTTATCAAACAAATATTGCATTAGACATGTTTGCATGCATGTGGACTTAAAACAAACCAAATGTTTAGCATTTATACATGTATGTGACCAGGTAAATGCAGTTAATGTATATTCTTGAAAAGTTGTTGGAGGTTTCCGAGCATATTTTCAGGCAGTGACTCATCGAAGAGTTAGAAAGACAAGCAGTATGAGTGAGTAATGAGAGGCAGGAGGGGGCGTGTGCCGAGGAAGAGTCGAAGTTAATCATGCAGTAATCCCGACGTGTCCTGTTTACACCTGGCAACTCCTGATGCTGTATGGGACACTGTAAAAGTGTTTATATCAGTTTTCAAAACTGTGTTTTTATAGTAAAATGATTATTACAACATTTACATTCACTGGATCTTAAGATGAAAGTGGAGATAAGATGTAATTTTAGGATTTCATATGAGATAAATTCTAAATAATGAGTGAGATTCCCGCCGGAATGACTACTTTCCATAATGTTTTTGTTTTTGTGTGTTTATTATCTCGTCTGTCATCTTCTAAAACTTCCGGCTTCACCTTTGGGAAAAGAGCATCGGAAATTTATTCAGGATTCCTGATGTTTTCTTTTTGGTAACTGAGCTCAATTGATGCTCAAAGATCAGTGTAGTAGTTGTTGTTTTTTTTATAAAACATATTAGACGTATCGCTGCAAAGCTTGGGCCTGCAGTTCCATCAGCAGTCGGTGAACTTTGATGGAATAAATCAGGTGCTGGCAGATGTCGCTTAGATGGTGATAAAGAACAACGTGTGCACAGGGACAATTTTGTTTTAAATCTGTTCAGTGATCAAAATCATCTGCATTTGTATTGTGTAACAATTATTGATCAATGGAAGATGAGAACAGATGGAATCAAATTACAAATGAGATGAAATGAGTCTTGTGGAGTCCAGCAATGTTGTCGTTGTCCCTTCAAAGCATCAAACTGATTCACTATATCTGTGACCTCATGTAGAGCATGTTGCACCTATGAAGCTACTATTTGAAAAAGAAAAGCGCTTAAAATAACCAGAATATTTGAATTTCCTTCCTGAAATATACATTCAGATCCTAACGATAATTGAGTTCCAAACTGACCCACTGACCAGAGCAGAGGCTCAGGCGCCTGATTCCCTCGTCCTGGTTAAATTCTCTACCTTTCAATGACAACATTTACAATTTATTTCCTTTTCATTTGTAGTCTCTGTCCCTTTTGTCCAACTTTGTCCTTCCTGCCCATGTGCTTTTCTTGCCATGTTTTCCTCATGTTCTCTCGCTCATGAGACTTTACTCCCTTAATTACATCTAAGCCGGTTCACATGTGCAAGGGAAGAACGTGCTCACATGTCATCTTTAAAATTTGATCATTGTCTGTTTAAGCACATCAAAACGCTTCACCCCTGACCTCTGTATTAGAGCGCGGAAAAGAAATACCTTGATATGCATTATTTCATTTGCCACCACATTGATGGCTTTGATACCATTACTTTGAATGGGCTCTTAAGGAGGCCGACCACTTGCTGTGTGCGTGTGCGTGTGTGTGTGTGTGTGCGCATGCTTATACATGAACATCTTTTTAAATTCTCCACTCTCCTCACTGAAGATAAATGTCTTCATTAGGTGTGTGTGTCTGGGTGTGTGTACGCTGCCGATGTCCTCAGTACTCTGCAGGGAACCATTCCATTAAAGTTGGTGAGGGGTTTTCATGGGGCTCTTGCTCACCCTGCGCTCATTTGGCTCTTGATCTCACCATGTGATGAAAACTCGCACCACATTAAACGAATGTCCCGGGTCCCCACTGCCTACAGAGCGCACCGAGATGACTTGGTTACAAAAAAAAGAAGGAAAAATTAAAAACAGAGACTCCCCAGGCTGCTGCATACAGCAGACTTCAAATGGCAACTTTTTTAACTGTATGCTGTAAAATTAAAGTAACAATAAAAGGACATTTTGAGCTCCATCTCTCATGGATGAGTGTCTATTTGTGATTTCTCATTGATATTTGAAAAAGACAGGTGATTACATTTGATACATTTTTTTTTCCAATTGTTTTATAAACTTGGGTAACACTTTATAATACAGTTAAGTACCTATATTCCTGTTACATCTCTGGTAGTAGCAAGGATGATGCTGGTATCATTCTTAGTAGTATCAGTTACTACTACCATGTAAATACAAGACACGTACAGGTTTGTATTTTAACGTGTTAGATAATCTCATACATTCTTATTTTAGTATTAACTGTTTGATGGGGTCCAAAATCTCTTTTTTTCTTTTTTTTGGGGAGGTGGGGGGGTTGGGCAAAGTGTATACAAACCATGCACTGTCTCAATGATGCATCATCAGAGATCTTTGTGTGTTGAAAATGGTCTCCTTTCTTATCGTTATAGCTCCACCGCTAGCTCTGCAATGATTGTTTGAGTCCGCTGACCAATAAAAGTAGCGTATCAAGGCTGCATTTAAACTGAGCACCGACTGGGTGGAACTGGCAGTGGGTCACAGACTCAAGACAAGACAAAAAATGTTTTTAAAAAACACAAATGACTTTGGTTATGTGGAATGATATTGTGACCTCAAAACACAATTCTGCTTGCGACAAAGACATTCAATCAAATTCTGAAGAAGTTTGGACCTGTTTGAACCGAGGTTTTGGTTGGCTGTTTTCGGGCCTTTACAATTGGTTGTCTTCATCCTGCTGCCACCAGCACACAGTGAAAGGCCAAACTGGTGGAACTGGGCAAAAGCACTTCAGCCTCTTTGACATTCAGCCCATCTCAAATCCTCCTTGTGTGTTTATAGATGCAGCTTCTTTGGAGCAGTTTGGCTTCAGATACTTCGGGGGAACCAAAGGGGTCATAATTCAGGTGCATGTTGAAAGAAAAAAGAGGACCTTGGCTGTGAGTCAGGACTTGTGTGTGTGTGTGAGTCTGTGTAAATCCAATTAATATCAGTTACACTATGTTGTTTGCTGTCACTGGGTCTTCCTGTCCTCTGTCAAACACCTTTCACCCAGGCTCATGTCACGTCATTGCCGTGATCTCCGATAAGCAGTTACCCCCCCACCCCCCGACCTCCTGGGCGCAGGCGGTCACTTACCCACCTGATGTCATCTGCACCTCCTGTTGCCACACATCAGCCTCATGCATTTGCAAGTGAAGTGACAGTTGTGTCTTTGAGGTGATGTCTGCTTACCTTGCCAGAATAGACTTGGACACTGAGCTGGTTTGTGAGTGTGTGTGTATGTGTGCGTGGCTGCGAGTGTGTGAATGAGGTGTATGTCCTGAGTGTCTCTACTCTCAGTTTTGCGCTTATCTCATACTTAGACTCAGCGTCCAGCTTGGGTTCGATGCGGTGGGATTATGTTTCTGAGCTTGTACGACGTCATACAGTATGTGTGTGCATTTGCATGCTTACTCCAGGCATGTGTGTGTGTGTGTTGTAGGTGTGTTGACACTGCTCCCTGTCAAAGGCGATTTGAGGCCAGTTCAGTCACTGTCAGGGACGAGGCCAGCTGGGCTGTGGGGTGTCTGTGTTTATCAGCTCTGTTAGACCCTGTCATCCAGCGGGCTGGGAGCAGCACACGGGGGACCGATCATCATCTCCTCCAGCAGGTAAAGAAACAGCGAGGTGACAGGAAAGGACCTCCATCCCCACACACGTGATGAAAAACCATAAACTGTTAGCAATTGTCATTATTCTTTAAACCTTCAGGTGTGGTGGAAAGGTGTGTGTGCATGTATCGATACATGTGTTTTAGCTTAGAGTGGAGAAACCCAAGTAATGTTTTTGTCATGTGGAACTTCAACGTGTTGACTAGTTTCTCACCTCAGTGATTCCCTTAGCCTGGAGAAACACGGCAATAAGGCAAAACCAAGTTATGTCAGGTGGCAGACGACATGAAATGGAAAACTACTACTTTTTGGTTTCTGTGTTCCCCAAAAATATATTTGATAAAACATTATTTTACTATTTTTACATCAGAATGTTCTTTTCCTGTAAGCGGTTTGTAATGTCTGATGACATGTCCTGCACTTGGGGGCATAAACTAATTCAGCAGCTGGTTAAAAAGCTTTTAATTTAGATTTTTAGGCCCCACCTCTATATTGAGAAAGTTGAGCTCAGCACACTGAGGTCCAGAGCTCTGAGTTAGCAACAAATGCGTCCTCCATGTGTTTTTGGTGACTCCCATTCAATAAAATGGAAAAGTGTCACCATTGGACGAAAGCATCATCAACTGAGAGCAGGCTTTTGTCATCCATGTGGAACCGCACACACTAATGTGGAGTGGACTCTCCAAAGCCGCAGACCGGACTCTCCAATCTCCATCTTTCTGACAGTTTGACTCCTGTCTGGCGCCCAACGTTCATATTTTGTGTGTTTGGAGAGGCCTCCTCTGCTACACCACGGGCGGACCCTCCAAAGCGAGGATCCGTCCGATGCAGCTTCATGCCAAGAAGTGTTTCAGTGCGTGGTACGCTCACAGTATCACCAGCTAATGTCTAACTGTTTGTTTCAAAAGTTAATTATTTCTATCATTGGCTATTACAAACATCAGTCATTATTCTCGTCAAGTCCCACCCAAGTGTCGTTTTTACTGGAAACTGTACCGTAAACTTGCGGATTCTGCCTCCCATCTCACAGTACCTTGAAAATTGAATGCTGATAATCCAACAAAAGGTGTGTGTTCAATTCTAACAAGGAAAGAAAAAACACAAATGGGCTGGATGAAAAAAGATCAACTGTAGAGATTTCTGGTGGAGATTTTCTCTCCACGAAAGCAGAACCTAAGGTGTCGCCACAATTACTTTGGGAGCTCATTCGCAAGTTCTGCCCAGTTACACGTGCAGCAGTGGCTGGGGGGTTTGGGGATTTAAATGGTTCCACAAGTGTGTGTTTTGTGTTAAAACAAACATCTGTTCAATGTTTTCTCAAAGTGAGCTCACCCACTGGACAAAATTATCCAGGAAAAACATGTCCATCAAAAGGAGCCGAGGCCATCATAGATCCACTCCGTTTTATAGCAAACTTTTACTTTTGATAGCGCTGTTAGAAAAATATTGAGATAAATCGGGGGTGGAAGGGTGGAAGTGTGGGGCGGTGGGGAGGGCTGCTGAGCGGGGGTCAGGATAATGACTGTCGACAGGTCCAGAGGTGTAGGCTGCCAAGCCGTGAGCTCCAACACTAATAGGATTAAGAAGGATGGGATTGCCCCGGGAGGAGCGCCGAGGACGCTGCCCACACACTGGAAATCTGACTCGGTGGTGGCGTTTGTTTGATCGGACCACCAAAGTCAGTGAGACGGCAGCATAGAACACAATGGCTGAGGGACGCCTTAGTTCCTCCTCAGTAAAAGGTAAATACGTACATGATCATTTATCACCAGTGTATCTATCAAATTCTTTATGCAGTACTTTGCTTTCACTCACAACCATGTTTTAAAAAAAACATGGTTGTGAGTCTTTTTATTTCATTGTTTACATGCAGTCAATATTCTGGTTAAGGTACATATCCTGGTCATGGAAACGTTTAGAATAACCCATTTACAACCCCACCCCCCGCAAGACGTTACGAGCACCCCCCCACACACACGTTACGCGCACCCCCCACCACCCAAACTGAGCGGGCCGGTCCGGTCGTACATCTCCTGACCCACTTCCTTGCCCCAGTCCAGCCTTTGATATCCCGATCAATCCAGCAATACAAGGGCAATGTCTTGACGCATGGAGAACATCATGACACAATGCGCTTCATTTCAGCTTCTTCTTCCTGTATCCAAAACAGCAACTACACCAGCACAGCAGATAATTAACAGCCCGGTTACTTTGGTGCTGGTACTGACCCACCACCATTACTTGACACTATTCCTTTTTGCGTTCTTCATTAATGGAGAGAGAACATGAAGAAGCGGCAAATGGAGCCTGTGCTTTGCCGGAGCCAGAGCCTGTGCTGTACTCAAAAGACCAAGGTTCCTTGCCAATAGAACTTGTGCAGAAACCAAATTCATGTTCCTTTTAATGGGAATATCCTGATAGGCGTGTACATGATCGAATATTCAGGTTAGAAAAGGAGTGAGTCAGGGGTAATATTCAGGTTTTTTAAAAAAGGAATATGAGCATATTCCAGTTATTTAAAGGGGCTATTGGTGTTTAGATGGCCGCGCCCAACCGGGTTATTGCTAATATTGCAGTTAGAAAAGGGTTATTTGATCGCATGTAAACGTAGCATAAAAATCAGTGTCTGGTGTCCTCATCCAACCACGGCAACGTTCACATGTGACGATGTAGGACAAGACTGTCCAGCACACAAACCATTTATTTTCCTCTGCACTTGCTGCAGGAGGAGAGAGGGAGAGGACTCTACATGACGCCGAGTGATGGTGACACGGAGCAGTGCCTGGGAGCCTCTTCACAGCTCTGTCCGCAACATTACAGCCAGCAGAGAGCCAAAGCTTTGCATAGCCCGCAACGCTTCTCTGTCCCGTCTGCCTCACACGCACACCACACACACACACACACACACACACACACACACACATGCAAACATGACACACAAGATTCATTCTCCCAGCTCTAAACAACATATGGACATTGAAAAAATACAAAAATGTCCTGTCAAAATTAATGATTCTCTAAGGAGTATTTTGATGCAGTTTGCGCATTTTAATCATGTAACAATTAAAAGAGAGAGAGACAGAAAGAATGAGAGAGAGACACCCCCGTCATCAGCGTATGTGCGATGTGAGATGATATTACTTCACTGGTTGGAAAATTTGTTGAACATTTACATATAGAAATGAATGGAAATGCAATTAGCGTGAAAACAATGTTGACAAACAATCAAACTCTAAGTCTGATATTGCTGGAAAATCTAGCTGGTAATTGTGTAAAACACATTACTTCACCGTTTGACGTTACGCGGCAGCTTAGACCAGATTTGAATAGAGTTTTTACCTTTTTTTTTTTTACTGATCTTATATCGTGGATGACAGCGACGGGGGCAAAATTCATTGATTTGAAGCAAGCTTCTCTTTCAGGATTTTGTCTCTTTTTTCCTGCTGACTTGATGCGTAAATTGAAAATATTCATCTGGCCTCTTTCCATGAATATTGAGAAAAATTTAGAGATAAAAATGTTCGACTTTGCCATACTTTTTTGGTATGGAGAAGTACACTCCATTGTCACCTTTTGGCTCTCATAAGAATAGCAGGACAAGTATGCACATTTGGACACACACATTCCCATGGGTGCCATGTTGGAAATGCCCCCCCCCTCCCGCCCACCCTCCAGCTCAGTACTTATGGAGCATATGCTGGGTGCTGTGTCTCTCTGTCCTCGGGGGCCCGTGGGACCGAGGCCCCTGCCCGCCCGCCTGCCTCGTCTGCCTATTTACGACCGGAGCCAACTGGACAGGACTGACGGATGGGGCCCCGGAGCTGGGGACAGACGAGGGAGTCGGAAAGCAGGGTGGTTGGAGAGGGGAGGGTGTGTGTGTGTGTGTGTGTGTAGCGGGGGGGTCACACTCAGTCCTGGGCAATTAGAGGGAAAGTGTGTGTGTGTGTTGTGTGCTTGTAAGTCTGAGGGCAGATGTGGTGTGAGTTGGACTCTCCTAATCCGTTATCGGCGGGCCTTGCTCCAGGTGGCGTTCTGTCGGCGCGCAGAGCGGCGAGCGTGTCGTGATGTGACAGGTCGGGCGTGGGCACAGGCCAGACGCCGCTGATGCGCTGTAATTGCTGCCCTTTCAGTTAACTCTTCCAAATCGTCCTGGGGAGGGAAACTCAGTTCAGTCGGCCCGCACTTCTCCGCTGCTGCCAAACTTAACTTCTTTGTGTCAGGACGACTCAGACTCGAGCAGCTTTGTTTTCGGCGCTCCGATGTGCCGCGGCCACACGTGCATTTATTTCTGAGCTGTTGGACTTCCTGCAGAGCACACATTCACTGTTGTGTTAAGTAATCAACACGTTCACACCGAGGCCTTTTTATCTCCTTTGAAAACTGTGATTTGCGGAGCGATTGTGCTCTTAAGAGCAATAGCTGTTTTTGCTGTTCTTTTTAGATCTTTGAGTTTGTGCCAAGTTAACTGTTTCTGTTTCTTATAATACTAGACTCAGATAATCTGTATCAATCCTGTAGGGATAAATTGGGTCAAGCTACTGTTGCTTGCATTCAAGAAGTGAAGTATAAGTATCTGATAAAAAGAGAAGTAAATAATCCAATAAAATAAGCAGGTATAGAATAGTATAACAGTAATTTTCTATGACATAGATTAACATAAATGTTATAAGAAATTACCATTTGAAAAGTATTGATGTGTTGTCTGTGATGATTATGAAACATGAACAAACTAATACCAGTAAATATATATATTTTTTCGTCAGAAAAGTCAGAAATTTAAGAAACATACATTTATATTATTTCATCAAAGCTGAAAGTTATTTGGCATACAGCTCACATGAAGGACGTTGGGGAGGGGGGCTGGTTGACTGGTATCCAGTCATCTGGTCAGTGGAAGTGTCCAGTACAGGTGTGGCTGAACCAGTTATCATCACTGTTACATTACAACTTTTACATGATGGCCCGGACATGTGTTGAGACTTAAATACGATTGAATGACTAAATGACAACAATAGAGTTTTTCTCACAGTCACCTGCATGATTTTTTTTCTGCACAGTTCGAATGTTAATAGACGGAATCAGAAATAATCATCTTTGGGCTTAAGTGCCGTCATCTGCCATGATATCATGGTCACGATGTCTTAAAAACATAAATCAATGTAAACATCTGTCCAAAAAAAACTGAATGTAAATTTGAACTGTGGTGTATTTAATTATTCAATTATTCAGGCTATGTAGCTAATTAGCATGACGTCGCTCAGGGCAAAACACTGAGGAATGTCAAATATACATACAGAATTCATATTGTTTGCCCACATACAATATTTCCAATAAACATGGACTTAAACATGCTTATGTTTTCGATTCTGGGAATTTTAAATGTGAGATCCGTGATGAGAAATGTATTTTAAACTTACATACATTCAAATGGTAATCCTTCAAAAAACCAAACAAAAAAAACATTCACCTTCACTTAGAATTATGAAGAGGATTAATTTGTGCTGCGGCGACCCAGGAGGCTGCACATGATGTACTTTACAGCATGTTTGTAATCATCATTAAACACATTTTACATTACATTTCTTATAAAGGCAACATTTTGAGATACACCCCAAGTGTGTATGTGTGTGCTTTTTTATGGATGCAGCCTTGTAAAGGAGTAGTAGTTGTTACATGTTTATGTAATTAGGTCAGAAATTCCAATAAATAAGCTTGTGTGTTCCCCATTAGTAATAAAGCAGCCCTTTGTGGCCCATATCTGTCACAAGGAGTGTTGTTCTTACATTAGTTAACACGCAAATAGCTTTTTCTTAACCACTAGGCATTTTGTGTTACACACACAACGTGCTCACACACACACTGCCTGCATCCAGGGACACCTGCAGTTATGCAATACACACTTTTAGTGTTCACACATAAGGAACATGCTCACACTTTGTCTGCAGACAACAAAATGTGAAAAATACACAAAGAAAACACATACATATACATACATACACACACACACATATATATATATATATATATATATCATATACTGTACATAATTAAATATACATACAAGATACATGTGGGTGCAGTTGCATGTAACTGCACATACTTACACACACGCTGCTTCTGCCTGACTCACAACAAGCTCAAACTTACCCTCTTCCATTGGTAAAACTCAAAATAGATACACACGCACGCTGGCATACACATGCACACACAAACATTGAACACGCTCACACTTTTTCTGTAGACAAGAAAATGTGAAAGATACACAAAGAAAACACACACACACATACATATGTATATATATATGTATATATCATACTATACTATACTATACTATAATATATCAAAATACATACCAGATTCGTGTATGTGCAGTTGTATGCACATCAATCTACATACAAAAATATAAACAAAAAAAAACACACACAATACTTCCAGACACAATACTTCCACCAGACTCACACTTGCCTAAAACAAGCTCACACTTCCCCTCTTCCATCAGTAAACCTTGAAATACAAACACACACACACATCCACCGTACACACACACACACTCTCTCTGTAGACAAGAAAATATGAAAAATATACAAAGAAAACACACACACTATGTATATGTATAT